>JAAAKG020096624.1:0-16073 GCA_010014905.2 Druon quercuslanigerum
AATGTCTCTATCTCCGCTGGGATCTGAACCCAGGACCTTCAGATTTCCAGATCCCAGCGGAGATAGAGACATTTTTTTTCACAGTCTTAAGATTTATCAATATTTTAATAGTATTGATGTAGACCAGTAGACAAACAAAATTAACATCTAAAAATTAATATTGAATATTCCCTGGTCGATAAACCTAAGATCAACAATTAAAATAAAAAATGAAATTCAAACATTACTTTAAAAAGAAATCATAGAAAAATATCTAATTCAAATGCATGTTTTGTTCTCCAGAAACAAGAAATTTAAAAAAATTAAATGTAATTATGTCATAACTTCTGTTCTATTAAGGCCATGAGATGAATGGGCCACGTGACCAGATCTCTACCTTACCGACACTTTTTATTTTCTAACTTATTTTCACACGAAGTGCTACATGCAGTTGAAAATTTTGGAAAATAAATAAGCACTAAGAAAGCTTGTTCTTGCCCTAAATTATCATTATGAAAACAGTTTTTATTGTAAATAATTTTTGTTTGCTTTGTTCCTAAGTATTAAAACTTATTCCCATCTATGAGGAAGCAAATACCTTTGCTACCAGGAAGCAAAGTGCTCGTGAAATAAGCACCATATAATTATAAATACAGTGAAATTCTAAGATAGGGCCCCCTGATATAGTTCTTCCGAGAATTGACGACGCGTCGCAAGTAGGAGTAAAAGGAGCTGCTTGCGGTGAGCGGCGAAGGCTTAGGTGTGAACAAACAAAAGCGTTTTCATCAAAAGGCACTCTATCTGGTTAATCCCCCACCTGCTCCAGCACCAAAACCGCCCCAGTCTCAGAGTTTCACTGTGCAAACAAAGTGGAAACGCTCGCGATAGAATTCACAGATAGTTTATTTAATTTTGGAAAACATTTTTTTGTTGTAATTTCTAGTAATTAATTTGATCATTTTCTTCAAATACAATATAAAAAATATTATGAGGGCATTTTTCCGTATTTTTTTCAGTAACACGAACTTATAAAAAGTTATGTTTAACAACATTATTTAATAGAAATAAAGTTACGATCTTCTCGAAAATGAGCCTTATTTTATTAAGTGTTGTCTGGCATCAAATTTTTAAATTTCTTGTTTCTGTAGGACTAGAGTTCTCATTTTGCCAAAATAACATTATCCAACCCTTGTAAGTTTATGGCAGACATTTTTGATGTAAACCACTTCTATGTATACCACGCATAGGTATATATTTTGGGATTGAATGTCAACCTTCTCAGTCTAGACCGGGTGTATTATACCCGGACGATATTTTCGGCTCGGTGTATAGTTGTATCAGATTTGTGGAAATATTTATGGTAATACGTTGAATTCGTCTTACTAATTTTGCAATATTCATTTTTATGAGACTTTTAGCTATAAATTAAAAAAAATGTATCTAGATACGTTAATTTAAACAGGAACTAGGAGCGAAGTGACGCTCGCACTTCTCTTGTCTTTAGGCAAAGGGGAGAAGACAATAGGTTAGTAGCAACTCTCCGCAGGTTTTAAAAAGGGAATGACGCGAAATGTTTTCGGTGGGTCTTCTTTCGGAATGGTTGAGGAGTCCGTGATCAGCTGTGGTATTCGTCTCTTCTTGAGCAATGAAAGGGTAATAGGTTGAATGTTCGCCCCTTTCAATTCGCTACGCGCAACACACTCAAGACTAAACGTCGCAATGCTGCAATTGAATATTGAAGGAAAGACACGCCCATCGGATACCGAGAGAAGTCGCGCCAAAACTGGATGTTATTCGAATCCTCTGCCTTGAGTTGCAGTTTCTGAGTTCCACGAGTGTAATCGTCCTGTTATGTTTCAGAAGGATGAGGTAATCGCAGTAAAGTATATCACTTCGTAATACCATAAATACAATAATCACAAGCACGTTGCACAGAGACACACACTTTCCAGTTTTAGATGAAGTGAAAAAGGCAAACTTATAACAGTTATAAAACTAATTTATTCTAATATAAAAGGATAATTTTCGGCGTAAAAAAAAAAGAGAATTCAAATCACGAACAAAAGTGAGAAAGCGATCTCAGAGGTCCTTCATTTAACGACCTACGGAGTTTAAAAGAACGTTGCTTTAATTTTTAAAAAGCTCTGTCAGCAATATGACACATTTCCATCACCAGGTGTTTGAGATAGTGACATTCATTGGTAAGAATTTTCGCGTTATCAACACCCAAAAAGTGATCTTTCTCAATACTGTGCTTAGTGAGCATGGTCTTTTTTATTAGGGACCTTATTTATATCTCTCTTGTGTTCTTTAACACGTTCTCCCAACGGACATTTAGTTTTACCTATATAAACGGCTTTGCAGTTTTGACCGTTGCACCAAATGCCATAAACAATATCGCTATTTTTTAATTTATCTTTAGTGGGCCTCAAGACCGACGTAAGGTCTCTTTTGTATTTAAATGTCGAGAACTCACGCAATTCGCTCAGATAGATTTTTACCATATTGAATGCTAATAAAACACCTAATTTCCTCTTTTTGAACTATTTCATCAACTCTACATTGCTTATTTTGGACCAAAATATGTAATCTGGTATTTGATATTCTTTATAACCATTTTTTCTGGGTAAAAGTTATCACGAAGTGTCTCTTCCACGAATCGCAAATTTTCTTGATGAAATTGTTTATCTGAAAGAAGAATGGCTCTATAAACCATATTGAAAACTACATTTTTTTCTACTTTTTTGGGTGATTGGAATCGAAATTTAGGCAATACCAATTGCACTTTATTTCTTAAACGTCGATCTTGTGAAAGGTGCATCCAGGAAGTTCATCGCCCGATTTTCTTCCTTTTCTAGCGTAAATTTAATATTGAGCTCGTTCGATTTAAAAACTTATAGAACGTTTTCTACTTCGTTTTGCGGGAGAGATACTAATATTTCGTCGACATAACGGACATACAATGGTACTTAAAAACCTATGTACGGTCAAACAACTGTTTCCTGATCTCCATTGCTATATATTTTAATTAGGAACTTCGCGATAACTTCAGCAAAATTCCGAATATTCTTTGTTCAATTTTATGATTTTTAAAAACAGATTTAATAAAAAAATGTATTATTCGGGCATATGTGGAAAAAAATTCGTATTTTCGACGTCAGCCTTTTTAATTGGGAACTTCAGCTTGGATTTCTCTATTTTTTTTGTGCTGCACTATTTAATTCGTTAAAAATATTTCTGGCGTCTTAGATTCTTTTTTGTTATTCTGAGGCTCTGGCAAAACAAATAACCATAACATTGATATGTTACTGTTTCTCCATTTTTTGCATCTTTGGCATTTAGTTATTACTTTTAAGTTATTTGCTGATAAAAAATTCCAGTAAAGACCTGAATATTTTAGTGGATTACACTTGCTCGAAAAATTCGTTGGACAGTGAACAACAAAACGTGGTGCATGAAAAATTGTTTCGATACTTTATGCCAAATCCTGAAAAAAATGAAAGAATTCATTTTACAATTCAATAAAGTTCGATAAATCAAACCAAAAGTCTTTATCGTCACACTTAGTGATAAAATTTGATCATGCAAAAGCAGGCAGAAAATCTTCGGAAGATTTTGAAAGCATTTCAAAATCAACCAAAAGACGAAAAACATTGTCAATTGTGGACAGTTACTCCCCAATTAAAATTGAAAATGCCTTTCTGAGCAATTTGTGGTCGGACGGGAGAAAAAACTTGGTTCAGGAAATAAAAAATTTGATCACCGAAAGTGGCATAGGTTTTGTTTATACCTTTTACTTTACAAGTTAGCTGAAGTTACAAAACTTACGAAGCACCAATGCGAGACTATCCGCATTCATTAAGGTTACGAAATGCATACATTTTTCCTCCCTAAGTGAATCTTAAAGACGCTAGGAAAGAATGTCTTCCTGCTGAAGGTAGCATAGAAATAACGGAGACTCGTGTTAGAGTCGATTTACGGAAATTGTTTGATCCCACAGTGAGGCGTATGTTAGAAATCCCGAATATTTTGTCGCTTGATTAGGCAAAACAAAAGAACGTTGCAATAAAATGTCTGCAAATATGGTTGTGATGGCGCATCTGACCTGAGTCGTTATCATCAGAAATTTAGTCAAGAAGAAAAATCTGATGCACGTTAATTCATGGTATCAATGGTACCATCCAGAATATGTGCAACCTGTTTCAAACACGACTGTAAAAACTTTTCAGATATTTAAAAACCGATAACAATGTGGAAAAATAAAATTTCTAGGTCCACTAGACTGTGTAGGTTACTTATGTATGAGCAAGCACCGAAGACAAAGGAACGTTTGATATCAGAAGCAGATTTGATGAAAAAGAAAATCAGAACACTTGTTCCAACAAAAATCAAGGTTCCCAATAGTCGCTGCCCAATAATTGTCACCCACGAGTTTGTCTTAACTATGCTAGATGGAAAGGTTTGTCAACATCTTTCCGAAACTCCTTCAACTGCCACATGCTACATTTGTGCTGCAAAATCATCACAAATGAACCACTTGCATAACCTTACAGATAGACCAGAGAACACAAAGAATTTCTAATTCGGTCTTTTAAGGTTGCATGCGTGGATTCGCAGGATGGAATGCGTGTTGCGTATAGGATATTGTCTAAACTTTTGTATATGACAAGCGAAAGCGGAAAGTGAGAAAGAGCAGGTAAAAACTGCAAAAAAAAGAATTCAAAAAGAATTTTTCGATAAAATGGGACTCATTGTAGATATTCCAAAACATGGATCGGGAACTTCAAACACGGAAAATACTGCAAGGAGATTTTTCCGAGATCCTCAATTGGCTTCTGAAATTACTAGTGTTAGCAAAAAGTTGATTCATAATTTGAGCATGATTTTGCAAGCAATGGCTTCAGGAGAGGTGATTGATACCTTTAAATTTGAACACAATTACCGAAAAACAGCGAAGCTCTACAGTTGGTATTATATGCCAGGAGCGGTTCACAAAATCCTTCTTCACGGTGCCAAAATTATCGAATCATTTTTTCTTCCTATTGGAGAGTTTACATAGAAAGCTCAAGAAGCGAATAATAAGATCGTTAAACATATGTGCAAATTCAACATTCGAAAATGTAGCAGAGAGGCTACTAATATAAATCTTGGGCGCAAATTGTTGATTTCCACTGATCCAAAAATATTAAATCATAGACAAAAGTGGAAGAAAAAAGTCATCCTACTCGATCTTGAAGCTGCAGCCTCATTAAAAGAATGCAAGTAAGGAGAAACTTAAATTGAAAGGACTGAAGTTTAAAAAAAACTTTTTCATTGACAAGTACCCAAATAATGCATATGATTATTAAATATTTTTAAACATAGAATTTGTAACTAAGTATGATTGGAAATTAAATTTCCATTAAATTCCCAACTAAAAAGACTCATTAAAAAAAAAATTTGCATTGACAGATGTCCGCATAATGCATTTGTTTATTAAACTTGTTTTCAAAAATCATAAAATTGATAAAAAAATTATGAATTTTACTGAAGTTATTATGAATAACCCAATTTAAAAAGCTGTCATAGAAAAAAAATTTCTGTAGAAAAATGCCTGATTTATCCAGTTTTTCATTAAATTTGTTTAAAGAAATCATTCTATTTATCAACTTATAATGAATGTTGTTGAAAGTGTCATAAAGTTGCCAACTGAAAAGACTGGCATTGAAAAAAACGAATTTTTCTGCCGACGAATGCCCGAATGATGCATTTGTTTCAAAAAATCATAGCATTAATCAACTAATTATCCATCGAATTTAGCCATCGAAAAAAACGAACTTTCTTTAGAAAAATGCCTGATTACTGCATTTGTTTATTAAATTTGTTTATAATATAAACAATTATAATCTCAAGTGAACATCTTTTCAATACAATATTGTTTCCATTCAAATTTCTTGCAACATAACTTGAAAAAACGTATAAAATCGCATAAAACATTTTTTCAACAAATAATTTGTTTACAAAAATTTTGTTGTTTATTGTATAGTATTGGAACATCTTAACCTAATGTTATTGACGAGCACCGGGAACCTCATATAAACAAATGGCCATTTTTTCGTCATATTTAATTATTTATAAAAAAAATTGAAAACCTAATTCAAAAAGCAGACGTGACAACTCTCGCAGAAATATTATCAGCTTTTTAAAAAACTTTTCTTGCTTTAATTGGTCAATATTTGGGGGCTGTACGTTATTTTTCACCAAAAGAGTCATTTTTACTCCACTGTGGGTGGTCCTAAAAGGGGGCTTTGGTATGGATGAATGGAAATAAACTAGCTTGGGTTGTGCAAGCTCCTGTAGGTCCTCCTCCCCTAAGGGATGAATAAATACAGTTCCCGCAGATGGGCTCTGCAATTTGGAAGGTGACAGAGAAGTCTCCTCGGACGGAAGATCCACACCTAGGTCCCGCAACACTTTCTCGAGGGGAATATGCTCTTCGTTTTCCAAGGTGCATATATATGTAGGTGAAGGAAAACCTAGGTCTCGCAGGCTTTGTCGAGGGTTTCGGGCGCGCTCTCCAGCGAAGATTGGCAGGCTGTGATGGGGTCAACTAGGATCCCATAACCTCTTGACAGAGGGCCGAAGGTGTAATAAAAGAAAAATAGGATCCCAGATCCTCTCTACAGGGGACCGAGAATTACGAAGACAAAATTCCCAGATCCTTTTAAAATGGAACCGAGAAACAGGAGGAAAATCCCCGACCCTTTTGAAAGAGGACCGTGAGAGCAGTAAAGGAAAAAAAAAAGAAAAGTACTGAGACTCCTCCCAATTCGAAGTTGATTTCAGATTTTCCCTTTTCACTGTCATTTCGGGCAAACCTAAATAAGTCGTAGTCTTTTTTTTAACGGAAAAGGTTATTACTGAGTCGACGTTATGGTTGCGCAAAATTAGATAGTCGGGGTTTTCAGAATGATCAGTCGTGGGTTGATTGACTTTGGTTTGATTGGATTTGGTTGACTTTTGCATCCCTTTTTTTAAATTTATTATTTCTTGCCTCATATGAGCCGAAAAGTGAGGTAGTTTCGAATTCTGGGTTTTAATTTTGAATATGTTTTATGTTGATTTAGCATACAGTTATTTTTGAAAAAATCTATTTCTTTCCAGTCTTAAATTAAAATAATTAAATTTCGTACCGAAGAGATGAAATTTTAACTGGCTAAATGAACTCATCACTTAGAAATATAATTTAAAAAGAAAAGAAAAGAACTTTCAAGTAGAGATGAATTTTCAAAAAATAGATAAATAGATTTATTTTAGATCATATTTAATATAAAAATTAAAAACTAAAATTCAAGTAAAGCCGGAAAATAATGTTATGTATTTAACCATATAGCGTGTGACGTAGCGCCATCTAGTAAAATTTATATTTTGCGATGAACGCTCCGAACGAAGAAACTCTACTCCTCCTCGTGATAATATATTCTGTGGATCTTGTGAACTGTTTGGACATCGAATACCTATTTATGAATACGAGTAGGTGCTTGCTACTGGTAAACTTGAAACGATTTCTCATTTAGTTCTCATCTGATGGTGACGCCGCTTTCTACTCGTTCAGGAAGACCGCTCGCATCTGGCAATGCGTAGTTTTCGGGAAGTCTCGATCACTCAGTTCTGCTCTTCACTTAAATGTTCTGTAGGAGCAGAGCAAATAGAGGTTTTTAGTTATTAACGCTGGGAAAATATGAACAGGCGATTTTTTTAATCGACTCTTTCTTCTCACTTTTTCTCAATTGTAAATAGTTACATCCACTAACCTTGTAGTAGGAACTAATTTAAAAAGAACGAAAGGTTAGTCTTGCGCACCAGAAATTGTTGGCTGTTTGCCGCGTGTTGCGCAGAATAACTCACGTGGAACAATGTAAAAAATCACTAATGCCTCCTTTATGAGGAAGCAAATATATTTTATAATGGGAAGCAAAGTGCTTCTAGAATATTCTATTCGACTTTTTAAATTAAGGAACGTTTGATTAAATTAATTAAAGTTTTTTCGAAAATATTATCATTGCAAGTCTTCCTCTATGAGGAAGCAAAAAGGTTCATTTTTAGAAAGCCATAATTTCGGTCCTATTAGATAGGGTAAAGTGGAACGGAAAAAAAGTTTGCCTAAAATGACGACAAAAACCAATGTTACGGAATTTCCGATGCGCAGTTTCATATTAAATAGACAAATAAACGTATGCGAATAAAGAATGATTTTTTTATTTGAAAAATGTAATGCTAATTACTTTTTTAATATTAATGTTACTTTTGATACAAAATTAATTGGGATCGCTAAAACTTAATCTCAGTTGAAGAAATGTATCGTGAAAAACGACACAAGTCCACTTATCAGGTCTTGTTGAAAAATGGAATTATATCTTACTATATGGGTATATTAGGAATATATGTGGCATCATTGATTTTAGTATTTCTATTTGTACCGAAACGCTTTTATGTAACGCCAAGGTTTGTTATTAATTTATTATTATTATTATTGGGAATATTTTAATAATACATTTTCTATGAATTTTCTTATTTTTTGAGCATCCTTGTTAATTTTACAAGATAAAAGAAATATTGAAAATTTTAAAAACATCGAAATCTTGATTTTCAAAGAAATAGACTTGCGTAATTATTTTCTGAAAGTCGTTGATGAAGCTAAGCTTTATTATTAAATTATTTATTGTTTACATAAGTAAAGTACAAAGAAAATTATACTTAATTTCATGATAAGCTATTTAAATTACGAAAAAAACGACAGCTCAAACTAATGATCTTTTTTAATGTGTGCATCATCGTGGTACGTTCAGTGAGTGATTTTAATGATTAAGATTAAAAACGTAAATATGATTGTAAAACATTGCATGCTCGGTAAAGAAGAAAGTAGGCATATAATGATATCAATGGCTTTCCGAAAATAATTACGTAAGTCTATTTCTTTGAAAATCAAGATTTCGATGTTTTTTAAAATTGATGATTTCTTTTATCTTGTAAAATTAACAAGGAGGCTCAACAAATAAGAAAAGTCATAGAAAATGTATTATAAAAATTTGCCCAATAATATATAATAATAATTTAATGACAAATCTTGGCTTTACGTAAAAGTACTGGTCCGTTTGAGGCTATCTGCAGGTTCGATTTGAATGATTTAGTCTCAGAGATAGTTAGAGAGATTTGGGTCCTTTTCGAGGTCCTTTTAAGAGTGATGCGACAGTCATATAACGGTCCTATTGTATTCCTCACGTACCGGCGGGCAGATTTATTTACAGTAGTTAACCGTCGCCAAGCCGACACACTTTTACAATTTGTCTTCAAATTATTAATACTTTTTTTTTAATTGATGAATTTTCTCATTATACATATTTCATAATTATAACTTATATACTATTTTGGAGTTGCATTCAAAATATTTTCTATTCTGGCGTATCTCATTCCATTTACGACATACTTTATAGTAGTTTCAATTTTAAACATTTAAAAAAAAGTTAGATATATGAAATAATCGAAACCCTTAGATTCCGAATTATTATGTTTTAGGCTGTTAACTTTGTAATTAAAGAAATTCATTTCTAAGTTTTAATCCGAAAGCTTAGCAAAGTACCCTTGAGTGTCTGCTACTGTATTGAGATAGCCTTTTGGTTGTTATTAATCATCGAATTCTTATTTCAATTTCAGCCTAAGTGCCTGCGGAGAATTTATCTGAAGCTTCTCAGAGACTGAGAATCTTCAGTTATTATTATGAGAATTCTATCAGTAGGGTAAATAAAACTAAATAAGATTGTATACAGTACTTATTGTATATATGTCTGATTCCTCATTTAAAATTCATATTAAAACACTAGAAAGATTTTAATATTAATTTATTTTATAAAATTTAGTAGATATCCTGTTCCTGTTTTTAAACACAAACATCGTTTGATTTGCAGATATGGTGAAGTTGTCAACATTAATTTGGTGAGAGACAAGTTTACAGGAAAACAAAAAGGTTATGGTTTTCTCTGTTACGAAGACCAAAGGAGCACCGTATTGGCGGTTGGCAACTTCAATGGAATAAAAGTAAGATGCTTTTATATACGTGCAGTCTAGGATAAAAAGTGTCAAACACTTCTTTCTGTCTATCATTATTTTTAAATAAACATGAACATTTACACTGCCGTCCAAAAGTTACAGGACACTTGATAAGTGTACCTTAAAAATGAATAAGTTTCTGGGAAACGTATCAAACGATAAAAAAAATGGAAAGAAATCTAATTCAAATATAATTTGTATTACAATTATGTAATTTAATACTGGCAAGGATAACAGATAATATTTTTTCTAACAGTTACAGATTTATTTCATCAAAAAGTCCACCTTTAGCTATCAACACTTTTACGACTGTTCCGTGCATTCTATTGATATATTTGAGCACAGATAGCTTAAGTTGCTTTCGCGTTCTTTTCAACATGTTCCAGAATGCTTCTTTTGAAGTTAAGAATTATTTTCCGAATTGAAGAAGTTTGATTCGGTTTTGATCAGGCAATTGAGGTGGCTACTACTTCATGATATGCAATGTACCTTCTTTTTGCTTATTCAGCAGACAGTTTATGCAAAGTTTGGATGCGTGTTTCGGATCAAGAGGTACCTGTGGAAAAAATGTATCGGCCCAGGATTTATAATGCAACACTATCGATTTGAGACACTCATTCAAATATTGCAAAAACTATCTGCTGAATAAACAAAAAGAAGTTACGTTGCAATTCAAGGAGTGGCCACCTCAATCGCCTGATCTTAACCCAATCGAACTTCTTTTTGACGAATTGGATCGACAAATCATAAAACAGTTTCCAACTCCGAAAGAAATACTCTCGAACATGAAAATGAGGTGTTTCGGGTTTCAATCGTGTGCAAAACTACGTATCTTGACAACGTTTTGTGAACATTGCAGTTTTTTCCAATAACCAGTTCTAGGAACACACCTCAGAAGAAGCAATGGGATCTCCAATTTCACATGTAATAGCCAACATCTTTATGGAATATCTAGAAACTAAAATCTTCAAACAATACAAGCTTCAGCCCGAATTTTGGTTCTGTTATGTTGACGATACTTTCGCCATCTTAAGACTTGGACTAGATGAACTACACAAACTTTCCGATTTCATCAATCGATTACATCATAATATCCAGTTCACCAAGGAAATTGAACAAAACGGAACATTGTCATACAAACAGATACCTACATGCTCTGTCCATCTTTCGCCTCATAATAATTCATTTTTACGCGGAAAGTAGCGTAAGTCACGACGTCAGTGCTATCTAGGTTTGTTTAGGTTCAAGTAACTAAGCAAAGATGGCTAATTCCAGCTAACAGTGACTTTTTACTATGAGATGATTTTTACTACGAGGAGTTGGTTGAGGATATATACAGATCTGCTGAAGCTAAGGACGAGCATTTGAATGATATATTAAAACAGCATCCGGGCATGAACACTTCACTTAAGTCTAGAGACGTAAAAGTAACTAAAACATATGCTTGAATGAAATATTTCAAAAGGATCCACGTGATGTTGCAGGCCTCTTAAATAACAGGGTGTATAATTGAGCTTAAATGGGAAAATTCCTGTTTAGTAACTTGGACTCACACTCAACGAACTTTACAAATAGTAGTGTAAAATTCCACTTTCGATTTAAAATGCACACAGACATATCGAGCTTGCTCTATTAAAACCCCGGATATCTTCAATATAAAAAATATCTCTAAATGTCGCCGAACAGGGGTCATACGGGATGCATTTTCTTGATTCATATTCTCGTTGGGTAGCGGAATTGTAAGAATCCTTTCCAGCCTCATCGGAAGTCACCTCTTTTTTATGTCAGCGTCCTGATCATAAGTAGTTATCTAAGTATCTATTGACAAGGAATTAATTTTTGCTATCTTCATGTTCTTCTTCCTAGTTCGCTTTCTTTTCTGTGAGATCACTCTTGATCTTCCCCGATCCCGTATGGATTCTCACGTGCCACTACTCCTGCACTCCAAAAGAAATACTGGTTAAAGCAAGTTATGTCTTCGCGAAAGGAAATTCTCCTAGCTGGGCATGTCCGTTCTATAGTCCCATCTAAAAAATTTTCTGAAAGAGGTCGCGGAAGATTCCTGCAAAGCACCAAATTACCAAAAAGTTAAAAAAAGAATTCTCAAGGCATTTAAAATATTGAATAGGGTATCTATTTTCCCGAATAATACCTAAGTCATGTATATTTTTATATTTCCCGGCTCGAGCTATATTTTTTTTTATGAAAACTTTATGATTATATAAATTAATCGCTAAGAATGTTTGTAATTTTTTAACCGTTTGATTCACGTACAGAATGTCTGCTCTGTTAATAGGATTAACGTTTCAACAAAAGTTAAGCCCTTCCATCTGCCCAACAAAGCACACGTGAGAATCCACACGCGATCGTGGAAGTGAATTTTTTTGAGAAATCGCATGAAGAAACAAAATGTCATCTTGTGAAAATCACGAGTGGTCAGTATATATATGTATGTTTTCTGACATCTACAAGTGCTTCCTTTATTCGAAAGCTTATATGGGCTAAAATCATAAATTTATTTCGAGAAATGTCTGAAATCATCCACTTGTGGACAGGCATTTAAGTTTCTGTTGGATTCTTGTACCGATTCTTGTTTCGACTTTTTTAAAAATGAATTGTAGTAATATAATAGGACAGAATTCCATTTGCTTATAAGAAATAATTTATTTTAAATAATGTTTTACTTTTCTTATGTGATAAATTTCTTCTTTTTAATAGGGACTGTGAAAATTTATTTCCTTTCATTAATTTTTGTAAATGTAAAAAGATACACAAAATAAATGTATGCCACAACATTGCCGGCAGGATCCTTTAATTCACGTTTCTATACTATATCCATATAAAAATACACTTCATAAACTATCATTTCCGATTTTTTTTAAACGCAGTATTTCTCCGGAATCGCCTTTTTTATACTTTAAATCTATTTTCTTTAGATGGAACTTTAAAATGATGACAATTTCTTTATTGCGGACATCGTACTCCGAATCACTATTCGGTAGGATACACCCGTCTCCAATCATTTTCAGTTCGCAAAAACTTCCAATAAATAATTATATTCAATTTTTAATATGTAACATTCCTTAATCATTGACAATACTAATACTTTTGATAAAAAGTATTACTATCCTATAGCAGCACATAAGGGATAGTGGTAAACTGTGTAGAGGACGAAGCTTTCGGTACTACCACTTGGAAGTATATATTTAAAAATGTCTTTTCAAGGAGTTAGATTGGGCTGTTATTAAGTACAGATCACAAGAATAATTATTTTAACCGAATATTCTGGGTAAATTCGCCGCACCTCCCTTCTAAGGTCTCGAAATACCTCTCCTCCATTTCGTTCTCTTTGGCTGTGATACTGTAGTCGGTGCGAGCGGAGAATTTAATCACGAATATAGATTGTTTCTTGAAGTTCCAGAGCTCGATGTCAGACCTTCAGCCTGCACTCTTAGGGTTCCCGCTGGGCACTTCTTGACGTAAACTGTGATTACGGTATACTGAGGTAAAAATGACACTGTCATGCAATGTGAAAATAAAACTCTGTACCTGAATTAAATTTAGAGAATCTGAGGAAAGCAACAGTTAGCTACTGTGACAATGACTGATCATCTAGCTTATGGTCGACAGTCACTAGGCTTGCAGCTGCTGGAGCCCGTCTTCGCCCCTGCTGCACTCATTGAAGAGCTCGATGAGGGCAGCCTGCGTCTTATGCATGATCATTATCAACATGATCATGATGTGCTTCACTGATGCTATCCTAGAGTTCGCAGTTCAGGAACCAGCAATGTGGAACGGTTTGCCAATATTTAGAGTCAACAAGAACCTTCTCTGGTAAGTTGGTGGTCTGAACATGGAGGCAATGCCTCCGTTCTTGCAGCAGGATATGAGCTTGCTGCTGATGCAGACTTATGTATATTGCGCTACGGTGGCGTGTTGCAGGATGACGAGCATACAGCCTAGAGGCCAGACTAGTTAATTAAATGCAAAACTGGGAAGGTTGTACCTATCTAAGTGCAATCGGTCTCAGAGACTGACTTTCCACGTGAAGGAGATAGTTTCGTCCACATAACATCAGTTCAAGAACATCTACGAACCTGGGTGAACCGATTTACTATCTTAAGCAAAGGCTCAATCGCGGCTTTTCAGATGGCAAAAACAAGACCGTGGTTGCAAGGACCAAATCACGATTGACAAGGTTGTTATTTTGTGTTCGTAAAAAATTTGTAAATCTTTTATGGTTTAATATAATAAATTTTGTCTCATTTATTCTCACAGCTTGTATCGTTTGTACACAATTTCTCATTTTATTTTTATTTTCAATGTTGTTGCACCAATAATACAAAAACTACTTATCCTTTAAAAATGTAATTCATGACAAATTTGTAGATCTTTTGTAGTTGCATAATTTTTGTCGATTTCGATTTTTTTTTTAAATTAAAAAATTTGTTTAGACAATCTTATAGGGCATTGAAAAAGTAACGTTTTTTTTTTCTTGACTTTTTTTGATATCACGCTTTGTTTGGCTTTTAATGTTCACTTTCGTTTGGTTTTTTTGATTTTGAAAATGCTATAACTTTTGTATTTTTTACTTTTTCAAAAGACTCATGGGGATAAATTATTTTTTTATGCAGTGCAAATGTTTGTCGATAAAATTTTTAAATCTTGAAAAAATTGGTCTCCAAAATTTTTGAAAATGCTCTAACTTTTTGATTTTTTTTATCAAAAATGCTTGGTTGGCGAACTCGATCTTTCTTTTTGGTCCCTTAAACTGCGCCATAGCACAATGCAATGCGATTAGCCTTTCAAAAGTTATCCGTTATATTTACGTTTGAAATCCCGAATTACCTTGGAATCATTAGACTTATTTCGAAGAGTATAATATCATATACTGTAATACGTAAATATACATAGGAGTCCAGATTAATTTTTAACAAACAAAAAACGTCTTTGCGACAAAATAGTTAAATTTTCAATCTAAGATATGACTAAAAAAATTGTACATTTTCCAACTGAAAATTTTAGTTTATACTTAAGTTTGCAGTTAAAAAAGTTCATTTTAAACCCTAAAAACGCGGATTTTCAACCACAGAAATTAATTTTTAACTAAAAAAAAAATGAAGTTTTAAACAAGAAGAATAATTCGACACTAAAGACGATGCATTTTAAACAAAAAAGACAATTTTCAAGGCAAAACATTTGTTCAACCATTTTGTTCAATTTTTAGCTTTAGAAACAAATTGTAAGCTAATACAATAAGTATTCAAGCAAAAATGGATTAGATAAACTTTTCGGATACAAAAATGGAATTTTCAACAAAATAGTTCAATTCGTAACGAAAGAAGTTAATTTTCAAGTAAAAAAGATTTTTTTTTAACCAAAAATGGAACAGTTAAATTTTTAGTGCAAAAAATAATTACGAATAAAAAAACAATCGCATCTACAAGAAAATAGTGAAATTTTGTACCATTAAATCCAACCATTAGGGCCATTAAATCGCCGGGTATTATTGGCACGCGGGTGAAATAATGCTTTTTCAAAAAAAGCGAATTCTCAACAAAGCACATGAATTTTCAAACACATAGTTGAATTTTCATTAAAAAAAGATAAAGTTTTAACGAAAAATTGAATAGTTACATTTTCATTTAAAAAATAATTAGTACCAGAAAAAAACTAAAGTTTCAACAAAATACTTCAAATTTCGACTAAAAAATTGAATTTACGAACAAATAATTTAATTTTCAAACCAATAGCTTTCTATCGAAAAAAATTAATATTTTATAAATCAATTTCAAAATAAGAATAAGAACGAACAAAAAGATCAATTTTATCGGAAGGAACAATGGCTATAATGTCATCAACATATCTCTTATATAGGACAGGTCTAAAGTCTAATAATTCAAGTGCTCTTGTTTCAACTTCTTGCATAACTAAATCTGAAACTACAGGAGATAAGGGCGAGCCCATAGGGCAACCTGATATTTGTTTATAGAATTTATTGTTAAAAG
>JAAAKG020096646.1:0-16072 GCA_010014905.2 Druon quercuslanigerum
ACTAGTAGACAAACAAAATTAACATCTAAAATTAATAATTAAATATTCCCTGGTCAATAAACCTAAGATCAACAATTTTAATCATTTTGTTAGAGATTTGTCTTTTTAGCTTAAACATTCAACAAATTAATTTTTTTTCTCTCTTGACGCAAAATATGCTCTTGACTAAAAATTTTATTTATTTTGTTTGAACATTCGACTTTGTGTTTAAAAATTAATAGTTTTTTCTTTAAAGCTTAACTATGTGATTGCAACTGCAAGCATTTGGTTGAAAACTATTTTTCTTTTAAATTAATAATTTTTTTAAATGAACCCTTCCAAATTAGGAATTAAATTTATATATAAAATTCATACATAAAACAGTATTATATTTTGCAAATTTCTAAAAAAAAGTTAGAAAACGGGCGCACTTACCCTATTTCGATTTGCAGTTTTAGGAATATGGTAAAAAAATCACACTATCTCTCCTGTTTTAAGAGTGCTTTAGAAGTCTGCATCTTTCACTCTAGTAATGTCCTTCCAATTTTATTTACATTCACGACATATAGAATTTTTTCATTCAAAGAATATAAGGTTCTTTTCATAATGAAATTGCCTTGTCTTAAATTTATATTACGGTTACTCTAGCTTCTTTGAATTTGAGTAAGGAGTAATTTCCAATTCTAGAACATTAGACAGCGGATTATTTAAAAAGGAATGATTTGAAAGTCGGCACCGTTGTTGGGGATTCCCCTTGGAGGGAAGAAAGCGAATCAAGCCCTAGGCTGCTTCTAGAGAAGCCTGAAATCCCTGGGGATTCCCGAGGGACCTTTTCACCATTCTTCCAGATGGCTATTCAGCTACATGTTAAATGATACTGGCAATGCCCCACCACCGTTTCCACTATCGTCCTGGACTCATCATTCGCTTTCCTGCTCTTCCTCTTGTTCCCTCCATCCACAACCTCCCTCCTCAACCCTTCATCTTTGCCACATCGTTCTCTTGGGCCATTGTTAAGGCTCTCTCATTGTCTCTCTTCGTACGCGTTGCCATACTCTCTGATGAATGGAAAGTGAAATGATGGATACATGTCCTAGCCAACCAGTCCCACAGATTCCGCACGAATGTTGGCACGAAAACCAGAAACGGTTTTAATCACGTTCTTTTTTACAAAGATCTTTCCTATTGGGTAAGCCACGGTTTGGGTGCAATCAAGGAATTCTTCTATTTTTTAAAGCGATGTAGAGAATTTATTAGGAAATTTTTCTAGAAATGTATTGGTTGATTTTATTTTGTACGAGGTCTGTCTGGACAGTATTCGACCTAGTGGTGTATCATGTTTAAGAGTTAAAGTTTATAAATTAGGATGATACCCTCTTTAAACTGTAGCAAAAATGGGTACAAAATTAGGGAACAATATTGAATACTTTCCGGTTTTTTTTCCGGACCTTTCTGTATCTTTCTGGGTAAAAATGTTTTGAGTAGAATTATTCCGTTATGGCAAGGCATTAAAATAAATGACCAATTTTAGAGAAACAAATTGTTTAAAACATTTCCACCAGAAAACCAATCGAAAAAAATTTTGAAAGGAAGTACTTTTAAAAGTCAGGAAGAGATTTAGAAACATTAAAAGAATTTTGAAAGATTTTAAAGGACTATAAATATTGTGTAGATTATTTTAAAATTTTTCAAAGAATCTTCAGTAAATTTTAATAATTTAAAGGTACTCCAAGGGGTTTTAAATATTTGAATTCTTTTTTCTAGCCCGGCGGATAGGGTAATCAATGATGAATTTCTTTTAAAACACGAAGGGATTTTCTATATATTAGACACATCAAGGTATGTTTTTAAACTTTTAAGGAAAGCAGGGCGACCCGAGTAAAAATGCTTTGACTTGAGTTCGACTTGGTAATGTCTTGAGTTCGTCTCCGAGACATCGATGTTTGACTGCGTCTCAAAACTGAGTCGAGCCTTGTCTTAGCTAAGACGATGTTTACTTGTCTCAAGGCGAGCCTTGTCTTGGCTGGGATGGTCGAATCTTTTTCGACTCAAAAATGAAATTAAAATTAATGAATAAAAAAATTTCTAATTATTAAATTAGTTATTTTAAATTTAAAAGATCAGATTCTGTAGGTCCAAATAAAAATCTTTTAATGAATTGATTGGGTATATAATTGAATACAAATATACAAGATGATTTAATCATTAACAAAGATGAGCTTTTATGGCAGTCAGAATGACCCTTTTTTTAGGATAGGTATACACTCGAAGTTATAAAACGCTCGTTTTGGAGTCATAAATACGTGAATCAAGACATGAATATATGTCCTCATGACATATTAACTTGCCTCCAAGACATAAATTAAAGTCTCGCTCCGTCTCAAAAACTGAGACATGCAATTCAAGTTGAAACCAAGTCGAAGAATTTTTACTCGTGAGTACACTTAAATACCTGATTACAATTGTAATCAATGATTAGAATTGTATTTAATATATATATATTCATTAACAATATCAGCCTTAGGAAAATTACATAATTTAATAGTTATACCATAGAAAAGCTCTTTTTGGAACATTTGTCGAATATAATAGTATTTTTTATTCCTGCTTGATACCTGGGAAAGTTTCTGTCTTTTATTTATAATATTTATTTTACGATCAAAACAAAGAATATGCGTCATATTAAAACATAGTATAAAAAATTACAGATCTTGTCGGAATGAAATACTTTATTTCAGATTTTTTTTGTGTTTTGCATGTTTTAAGCGGAAAATCGATTCTTTTTGATCACAATCCGCCGGATTAATCAAGACATTTTAAAATATTTCAAAGTAATTTAAATATCTCAGAATATTTCAAAAGATTCGAAGACTTTTTGTAAAGATTTAAAAAATGTCAAGAGATTTACAAGGATATCAATAAATGTATTCACAGTAAGTGAGGCATTTTGTAGGGTTTCCAAAATTTTAAGAGATTTTTGAATTTTTTTTAAATTCATTTGGAATTATCCCTGAATTCTTATTAATTTATCTTAAACTCTTTTAAATTCCTTGGAATTCTCTTTAATATTGTTGAGTTTTTGTTTAACTCATCTTGCAGTCTTTTAAACTTACCTTAAGTTATATTGGGCATTTAATTAAATTCCAATATTTTTGATAAATTTAAATAAACAATAAATTTTTTACTTTTTAAATGTAACCAGTATGTAGCAGTCATGAGAATAATGAATTAAAGATTCATAATCTTAAAATTGTTTTATACAATTCAACAAAGTTTCTACAATAAAAATGGTACCAGATAATCATTTTGGTTTTACACATTAGTGGTCAGCGAAAGTGAAAAATCAGTCGGAAAAAAATCAGGGAAAAGTCAAGGAATTTTGAAAATAAAGTTTTCCGGCCATCTTGAATAGTTTATTACTTTTCAAGTAGAAATAGTCTATTATGATCAGCCATATTAAGTGTGGCTTCAACAGAATTGTTGTCTAATTCTGATCAGAATTTTCTGCAATGTATGCAGTGCGGCTTATTTTCAGCAGACCAAATAACATTTAACTAATGAAAATAATATTTCCAGTAGAAAGTACCCAATTAAGTCAGACAAATCAATATGCTTTAAGACATGTTTCCCGACTTCTGTAAAATTGACGAGAATATCCTCTGAAATTCTCTACTACATTCCCAACTTCTAAACTGCGTTTCATAACACTGTTAGTTTTTCCAAAAGTGCTTTGAATCGATTTAGAGCATTAAAAGTAATTAGAAACTCTAGCAGTAGAGTGGAATTTACATACAACGTGATACAGATTTTTCAGAAATTTAACAATAGCCTCAAAATTTTGATATTCTAAAGTATAATTCAGAAGAGAAAAATACAGAAGAAGACAAATAGTAAAATGCGATATAAAGAATATTTTTTTAAAATAAAGCTCTGATTAAGTAATGAAAAATGCAAATTTTTTTAAAATTGCTGACTATCTTATATCTCTTTTGCTCGTAATTTGACAGCGTTCGGTTTAATGAACACTGAATGAAATCGAGTGAGCGAAACATCGCTAATAGCTCGTAATTTCGCGGGCTTGACTCGTCAAAAAAATGGTTTGTAAAAGTGTAAAAGAAAGGACCCTAATAATAAATGACAAAAAGAAGCGAAAAAGAAGAGATAATAATAATTGGCTCTTTCCATTGTCCTCAATAATATAGCCTCTCGTGACTCTTGCAGATACTTTCACCCTATTCACTCTCGCAGTCTTAACTACATGAAACAGTTTCCGAAAACAATATTCTTCGCAGTAATTAAGCACAATTAAACTGAATCCATTTTATTATTAACGGGACAACAGGTCGCAATTTGGTCTTTATGTTTTCGGGTAACTACCAGGGCAGCTAAAGTGTCAGTGTGCAAGGGTTAAACAAGGACTAGCGTAACGTAATATGCGAACGTTTATAGGGGTCGTAATAAAGCAACCTTTAATAAACCTATTGTAAGAATCTTAGTCTTGCCTCTATAAAATTATTATTTGTAATATCTTTATAAATAATTTTTGCAATTATTATTGTTTAATACCTGATTGGTTGCGTGATTCGTGAATATGACTTCAAGTAATAAGATTTTTAGAAAAATTGCGTATGATTTAGATTTTAATTTTAAAGATTAAATTTGAACTTTAAAGATTTCAATATTTGTCGAAAAAGAATGTGAAACAATTGCTGGATTTAAAAAAAATGTCAGCAATACTTTGAATACTTTCAAAAGATACTTGGAAGTTTTTGACACTTTCCCAATATTAAGAAATGTTTAAAAAATTTTAAATTAAAAAAAAAATGATACAAAAAGAAAATAAGTCAACAAAGAAAATGTTTTTAAAGATTTAAACAAAAATTTCAAAGGAGAATCTTATTTTTATTTTCTTTCAGTTACGTTTAATCTATTCTTCGAAGCTGTCATTATAATGAAGAATAATAAAAGGGAGGAGGATATACTTCTTCAAACGTGCTGACTTTATAGCGTTCATAAAACTGAAATTTAAGACTATAATGAATATTATTTGTGGTGATTAAAAAATTCCAACGTTAATGAAGAAATACTAATTAAAGTTTGTCAAGAAATATACAATATTGTGCAAATTAAATGTGGTTTCATACATTTTAGTCCTTATTTTGAGCTGGGACAGGGATTTATAAAAAATTCATAATTTTTACTTAAAACAGGGAATTTTCTAAAAGAATTTAGATTCTGACTTACAAAAGAGAACTTTCATAAAGAAATATAATTTTAAGTTTGGAACAGTGAATTCCAGTAAAGAAAGATTTTTTATTTTATGTTTACTTTAGAACTTATTCCAAATCACAATTCGTCACAATTTAATACTTCCCTTTTCTAAACTTTCGGCAAAGGTAATTACTGTATTTCTGAATTATTATGGGCCATTGTGTAGGCAATTAAAAGACAAAAACTATAAATGTTTCAAGCGAAAATTCGCTAATTGTGTTGCAAATTTATATATTTTTTGGAAAAGTCGATTTTTTTTGGCTGCAAAATATCAAAATCAACTAAAAATTAAAATTTTACACTTTTGGTTGAAAATTTATCTTGTTTAGTTAAAAATTTAACTATTTTCTCTACAGTTTATGTATTTGTTGTAAATTTGTCGTTTTGGTAGTTATTTAAAGATCCGGTTTTCTATTTGAACCTTCTATTCTAAATGAACCTGTTAACTGTAAATTTAATTATTCTTTTTTTTTTATTAAAAAATGATCATTTTTTGTTTAAAATTTAACTATGAAGTGAAAACTTAACTTTTTGGTTGAACATGCAACCCTTTTGTTAAAAAAATAATCTGTTTTGGTTAGATGCAACTAATTTGTTACAAATTCGTATTTTTCGGTTGAATTCGATCATTTTTTATATAAAATAAAAATATTTTTCTGTTAAAATATCAATTACTATGTTTCTCATTAACATTTCTTATTTTTATTTTAATGCAATGCTTTTTTATTTAAATTTAAAATCTTTTCTTGTTCACAATATCAATTGTTATATTTTTCATTGAGAATTATTCTTTTTTATTAAAAATTCAACTACTTCGTTCGAAAATTTAATTATCTAGTGAAATATTTAACTTTTCTGTTAAAAATTAATCCTTTTGGATGAAAATTCAACTGTCTTCTAAAAAGTACGCTTGTTTAGTTTTGAAAATCAAGTATTATTTTCTGGAAAATATGGGTTTTTAGGTAGTAAATTCCTATTTACGGATCAAAGATTATATTTGTTTTAAATTTATTTCTGGCAAAAAATTATTCTTTTTTTTCTTTAAATTCTACTACTTTGTTAAAAGTTCGTCTTTTTAGTTTGAGAAATAACCTATTTTGCTTTGAATAAAATAAGAAAATTTTTGTTTAAGAGCTTATCCAATTATGTTTATTCTTGCATTCAACAACTTTTTTTAACGATTTTGATCTAATTTCAAAATATTTTTGGGTTGAAATATTATCTATTACATTTTTCTTATAGAATTTATTTTTCTAGACAAATTTGACTATTTTTGATTGAAAATTGAAATCTTTTCTTGATAGAAATTTTAAATATTAATTTTGTCAAAAATACGTCTTTTTCGTTTGGACAATCGACTTTTTTGTTTTTGTACGAAGTTTAATGTTTTTATTGATTGATCTTTTTCATTCGAAGATGTAACTATTTTGTTTTGGGTATAAAAATTTGTTTAAATAGTTTTATTTTTAGATGAAAAATTCAACTTTTCTGCTAAAAATACATTTCTTTGGGTAGAAAATAAACCTCTTGAAATCATGAGCGTTTCATATTAAATTCATTAAGGAACATTCATATTAATTTTATAAATAATAATTTGTTTCTTTATTATTCTCCCCTTTGCGAGAAAAATTCCTATTTCCTCTATTCTGATAAACTTGGTAAACAAGTTTTGGAAGAGCTCCATATTATTTTGTAATAGACAGCTACAATAAAAAGAAACAGAACATAAAAATACTTTTCCAAGTATTCCGTTACGGAATATTTATAGATTAACTGTTCTCCAGGAAGAGCTTCAATATTTATTCGTTAAAAATCAAAGCACGAACCCACTTTAGAAATTATTTCGAACCAAGGTAGTTGGAAAAATATCTACATTCCCAACGTTTGAGAGAAGCGGTTAAAAATCTACGCGAGAGCGCTGCTAGCAAACAAATCGTTAGAGTATCGTGCCCATTAAATAGTTAAAGAGGATATAACAGTGAAGAAGAAAGCGAGGGGAAAGAGAATTTGAAATCCTTATCGTTGCAGCGTTTGCCCAATCTAGGGGATTTTCGGCGTCTACCGATTTAGGCGTTGACTTTTCTCTTTTGTATGCATTGCTCGATGGTAATTGGTTCGTGCAGACGCGTATCGGCTTAATTAAAAAGCATAACCATCTCCGCGTCCTCCCTATATTCTTCGGCGAAGCTGCAGCTTTCGAGAGTCGAAACCGAAAGCTGATTCTGGACCTCTCATGATTTCTACTGAAATCCAATCCAGGACCAATGGCTAATTGGCAGCTGCCTTTCAATTATAAACTCATCCCTTTGTATCACCAGCTCGTCCTAATTAGATCAAAAGCCTCCTGTCTACGGGACAATTATTTCATTTGCACTTGATTCTCTCACCCAGGGAAAATGTCCTCCACAGGCCAATCACAGTCTTCGGTTAAAAGATTCCGCTCGACCAGCAGATGAGTTTTATAGAGTGTTGAATGGGGAAAAGGGATTTCAGAAGGATAATTTAAAATCGATTCCTTTATACTCAAAGGCCGGGAAGAAAGAAGGTCATGGAGGTTGAAAAGAAATTATTTTTCTGGGCAATCAAATAATTAATTAAAATGAGGAAGGAAATTGCTCATAAAATTTGCACCATAGAATTGTAAATAAAAATAAAGTAAAAACATGCGTGATTTACTTCATAGCTAGTTTTGTTAAGTATCATGATCAAGTAGCTGGTTATAAAATTATTTCGATCCCAGAGGGTAGATTAATTTTATAATCGGTTGTTTGATTCGGGACCTGAATTTAGACACGTGTTAAAAAAAAATGAAAAAGTTCAGGAATTTCTGTAAGAATCATTCTAAGTAACTGTCAAAAATAATCATAGCTGCCCACAATCACTATTGGTCACTTGTTTTCTCAAAATTTTCTGGAATCTTTTTTTGATGCAAATTGAACTATTTTGCTTAAACATTGTGTTCTTTTTCTAATAAAAAATGATCTGTTTCAAGATAAATCTAACCTTTTTTGGACAAAAATGCAACTAGTTGGTAGAGAATTGAACAATTTCATCAAAAAGTCATCCCTTTTGGTTAAAAATTCTTTTCGTAAAAACTTATTTCTTGTTTAAAAATGTATATTTTGATCTTAAAAAGTCAACTGAAATCTTTTTAACAAAAAATTAAAGTATTTTGTTGAAAGTTAATCTTTTTTAATTGTAAATTCAACAACTTGGGTATAAGTTAAACTACTTTGTTAAAAAATTATTTGTTTGATTGAAAGTTTATGTCTTGGTTTGAAAATTTAACTTTTTGTGAAAAAGCCTTTTTTGGTTTAAAATTAATTTTTTCATCGAAACTGAAACGTTTCTATTATTTAATGATTTATCTTTTTCAGTAGAAAGTTTAGTCATTATGTAAAAAATTTAATTATTTGGTTGAAAATTGAAGTATTGTGTTACAAAGCTATATTTTATAGTAGAAAACACAATATTTTGTTTAAAATATATTAATCAATCTGAAAATTTTAAATTTTAATCTGAAAGACTGTTTTGTTTCGTTTACAAAACATTTTATGTCAAAAGTATTACAATTAATAAAGAATTAGTGAAGGAAAAATCAGGGTATTTACACAGGCCTCACAGTCCCTAAGGGATAAAATAAAAGGATAAAGGGTACTTTTTTGCGAATGAATTTGGAGGAATTTAAAAATATAAAAAAATTTCATAGAATTCAGTAACTTTGAAATAAACTAAGAAAAATTCAAGGGAATTCAAAAGACTGTCAAGAAGTGCCTGAAAATTTAAGTTGGGGTTAAAACATCTCAGGATCAATTAAATAAAAACTTTTAAACATTAAAAAAAATACATTGAATTAAGTGTAATTAGAAGAATTAAAAATGATTTAGGGTAAATTAAGAAGAATTCAGGACAAATTCAGAAGAATTCAGGATGAATTCAGAAGAATTCAGATAATACAAAAGAATACAAAATTTTATTCGAGAAAAATTATTTACTTTAGTAAACTGTAAGTGAATTTAAAGCCATTTAAGGGAAACGCGAAGGTTTCGATAAAATGCATTCAAATCACTTTTTATTCGCTTTTCATAGATAAATCCAGTATAGTCACTTCTTTAAATGAAAATATCACCATAGTCACATTTCTTAAATTTTCTTGAAATGGTTAAGGGTCTTTTTAAAGTTTAAAAGACGTTTCTAATACATTTCAATGATTAGAAGGGATTTTAGAGGATCTACGGATACCACTTCGAAGTGCTACAAATGTATTTACTATAGGTATATTTATTTATGCTCATTTCATAAGCATTTTCCTCCCTCAATGGTATCACATAAATTTTCTTCCTCATAGAAAAAGGTTTTTTCCTAACGAAAGAAAAAATGAATACTTTCAATATTTTTCAAGCTGATGTTTCCGTCTTACCGAAAAGCTCATTTTGGAAAAACAAGAGATCTTGCCAAAATACAAATGCATTATTTTTGAAATTATGAAAATATTAACTTACATTAACTTATATTCCAAATTCAAACATTATAGAAACAATTTCACTTTATCTAAGTTTTCTAAGTATTTTGGATATCAAAGAAATTTTTCTTATATAAACGGAACGAATAATTTTTTTAATCATCATAGAGTGATAAAATTAGGCCATAAATTTTAAACAATAGGTAGATATATGTGTCTGAAGGACGAGAAAAAATATGCTAGATATTTAGTTGTTGTATTTTGAATATAAAAAATGTTTTTCCACGCATAAAAAAGGTAAAAAATTTTTACATCTCTAAACGCAAAAGAAATTCTAAATAGCTGATCAAGCTCAAAATTTCCAAGTTTCATTACCATTGGTTTTTTTTTACTTTTAGAGATATGGTAAGCAGAAAAAAGTTACACACACACGCTCACATGATGTCTGTAAAAAATGTATTTTGAGCTCCTGCGTCAAATTATATCGAAATATGTCGAAAAATGATATTTGAAAATTTATGTTATTACAAACCTCCCTTTATGAGGAAGCAAAATTCAAGTGATTTTTATGGGATATCAAAATATTTTCAAGTATTTAAAACGTTTTAGAACTCTTCATAAGATTTAAAAATTTTTTTATAGATTGCAATAATTTTAGTTTATTTTCAAAGATATTCAAGATTTAAGAGTATCTTTCAAATTTTAAAAGAATTTTCAAGAGACTTTAAAAGCTTTAAGGGTTTTCCAAGTATTGGAATGATTTCATCGGATTAAAAAAAATTGAATACTTTTTCGAAGAATTTCGAAAGATATGGAAAGATTGTATGGCATATATTAGATTTCAGGATAATGTAAAAGATTCCAGGGCATTTCATAAGGCTTCCGAGGATTATAATAATTTTGAGGAGTGTAAAATGTCGCAGGATTTGACATGTTTCAAAATATTTTTAAAGATTTCAATACATTTTTAATAGAGTTCAATGATTTTAAGGTATTCCACAGAATTTGAAATATTTTAGGGTATCATTCAAACGTCTAAGGCGTCTTTAAGAGCAATATATATTTTAAAGAACGACATGAGTGTTCAAAGGGATATAAAAAACTTTAAGCATACAGTTTTAGGATATTGTAACATATTCGAAAAGATCTTATAAAATTTTTGAATATTCTGATTATTTTAAAGATTTTTAAAGATACCAACGTATTTTAAATATTCCAAAGAATTTTTTAATTGTTTGAAGAATTTTGAGTGATTTTAAAGAATTTTTAAGATCTTAAAGTATTTAAAAAGTTAAATGTTTAAAGTCCGAAGATATGTTAAAAGATGTCACAGAATTTAAAATATTTAAGAGAATTATTAAAGCATCCAAGGAGTTTTTTGTTGATTCCAATCGTTTGAAGATATTTTAAAGGGTTTTAAGTATTATAGGCTATTTTAAAAGATTTCAAGTTATCATCGTGAAATGTAAATCAATTAAACCAAAAATTAAATCCTTAAAAAAATAGTTCTTTAGCATACAAAAAAATCTATACAGTTTTAGATTTAAAACAAATTAAATTGCATTCTTTTGAATTGAAATTTGCTGCTTTTAATTATAATATATTTTTTCATAATTTGTTGAAAATAAGCTCGAATCCTTATGAATTAATTCAAATTCTTTTGAATAGTTTTATATGAAAACGAAAAAAAGCCAAATTATTAATGCTCATCAGCCACTTTTAGATGTTCTTAGTCCCGGGCAGAAACCTGCACACAGTGAACCTCAACCAACTTCAACCAAAGGGTCTTTGAAGTTTCACTAATATTTTTTCAATTTTGCTTTTTAATACCATATCAGTATTTTTCCAAACAAAATTCTCAATACAAATGTTTTCTTTTTTATTTAAAACTTTTATTTTCATGAACTTTGTTTTAAAATTGTTTACATTATTCAAGCATTATTTAATTACAACCTGAGATAAACCGTCGATTAAAAAATGATTAAACAACTTTTGCTAGGATAAAACTGTTTTTTCAAATATACAAAAACCATCTCTTGGTTATACAGTTTTTGTTTCGAACATTATTTTATAATAACTGGTAACATAGTTGTTGAACAGAAAAAATCAGTTTAAAAGAAGAATATTTTAAATATAGAAATAAACAAAAAATAATAACAATATTTTGATTGAAAAAAGCGCTTCAACAAATTTTTCCTAAATTGCTAATCAAACATATTGAAACATCGTCCGAGAAGAAAATTCTTAATTTGTCCTTATATTTCATTTTTAGCAATCCCTTAGTAAAAGCATTTTGTACTTAAACTTGTTTAAGACAATCAAAATTTCAAATTAAACAAAAGCCTTCTTACGATTATTATTTATTGCGTAAAATACTCGCATACAATGTGAGAATAATATTACGGAATGTGTCACGAAACCCATTTTTGTAGTCCTACTTGGACTAATTTTTGCGTTGGAAATTACTCACTTATGTTTGCTTGTTCTGTTAAAATAGTTCGAATTTTCCAAGTTAAAAAGACAGGATAATAAATTAAAAAATTTATTGATTTAAATTTAATATTGCTTTATTTCTATTATTAAAGATTCTATGGTGAGGGAAGATAAGTAATAAGTCAGGAAAAAATCAGAGAAAATTCAGGAAAGTTAAAAGATAAAATTCTGTGACCACCATGGTACATATTATTAATTTGAGTTATTTTGGAGATCTCGTAATGTAATTTGAGTTTGGAGTGGCTCTATGGATCTGCGGGTTGTAGTATAACGAAGCACTGTCACGGTGAAGCATGTTCCTCGATGAAGCGCCACTGCAATATTGGTAGGTGGCAAGGAAAGACTCCCCTATATGACGCAGACCGGGTCGACACGAACGCCCCATTCGTGTATCGACTGCCGTCATGGCAATAATTTTGTTATAGGATGGAGGATTTTGAAAGCAACGAGTCGAATCCCTTCTCGCTGAGACAGATTGGGACGAAAATTGTTTTTCCTTACGGCCGGTCTCCTTGGACTCGATGCCCCTAAATCTCCTCCACAGTCAGGAAAACTGAGAGAAACACAGTGAGAATTTTACACTGCTTCTTCTTTTACAACACCTAGAGGCTACAAACCTACAACCAACTCCAGTCACTCTGAGGAAATTTCAGTGAAATGAAATTGAAAAGTAATATTCGGCTTTTATTGGAAGAAACGAACGACTGCATTTCTCGAGTAAATATAAAGGGGAAGGGCAATCGGGAAAAGAGTAGAAGGAAGCATATTTGAAATTGGAAAGTTTGTGAGAAAATGTGAAAGAGAATTATAATTTGATGGGAAAAATAAGGTCAGGGATTATAAAAATGTGAGATATAGTCTTGAAAACTTTAGATCAAGTTTCATTGGGAGGAAGATAGTCAATGAAGCATCGATTTTCGCCGTGAATTTCTTGACTACATCACGGACAATGATAGGGGATCATGGTATTAAGATTCAGTTATAGAAGCGTAACTACTTTACCACAAACCCTGACAGCAGTAAGTATTTGATGGAAATGTGAAATTTGGTTAATCGGGAAACATTTTGAAATTTTCTTTATTCAAAAAACCGAAGAAAGGTCACTAAATCTGGAAATCAGGGATATATGTCCGAGAATTTTAATGGTCGGAGAAACTTAGGCAAAACGCAGGGACTTTGAGACAAATAATCTTGCGAAACTCTGGGAATTCGTATAATGTAAACTTTGAATAACTTTCAAGAATCGTAAATTTGAAATTCATAAATTTTAAATAGAAATTGTTGGAATTGTTGACAAAGTCGAATACTAACATTCTTTGGTTAAGTATTCAAGTTTCTTTGCAAATCCGTATTTTTGTGTTAAATGCAACAGCTTTTAGTTGAAATTGAAATCCTCTACGTTAAAATATTTGCTACTATATAATTCGCTGAAAATTTACCCCTTTTCAGTGTAAAATTGGATTATGTGGAAATAAGTTGAACCACTTTGTTAACTGATATTTTCGTTTTGTTTGAAAATTCATCATTCTAGATGGAAAGGATCTCGCACTATTTACATTTAGATCCGGTCCCGATCAAATTGGCTGAACTTGCAATATAATATAGTTCAAAGCCTCCTGATAAAAAAAATTCTAATGGGTACTAGTCCCGAAAATCAAAAGTTTTCGAGATAGATGGGGCTGAACGAGAAAAATATGATCACAAGCGAATCTAATATCCGGCTTGAAACTTGAAGATGAGGTGCAGATTTTTCAATAAACTGTGATCAGCACAATCACTGATAATACTAGAAACACTAATAAGGACAGTCCAGCTGATAAGGGCAACAAAATGGTGCTATAATGGTAATAATAGATGAAATCATGGCGCTGTCCTGGCAATGTAAATACTGTTCGAAAGATTAAAGGTGAAAGACAGTTCAGTCAATGAATACAAGACTGTAGATCAGTCCAATTATCAAACGAAAATTCAGTTCAGCTACTAAAGACAATGTAATGGAACTGTCCTGGCAGTGTGAACATTTTTCAAAATAATCAAGGTAAAAGACATTCTGGACTACAAAATATATTTTGTAGTCCAAATAATTAAGACAAGACTATAGGTCAGTCCAACCAATAAAGGCAAGACATGTTATAAGTCCAGTCGGTTAGGACCAGACTATAAATTAGTCTAACCAACCACAGGCAAGAAATGTTATTAGTTTTGTTAAAAGTAATTTTTTTTTGGTGGAACATTAAACTGCTTAGTTGAAATATTCTTCTTTTGTATTAAAAATTCATCCTGTATGGTGGAAAAGTCCTTTTTCATTGTGGAAATAATTTAAAACTTTGACATTTAATTCTGTAACTGCTTTAATATGTTCATGAAAGATTCTCTTTCAGGGAATTTTGAAAATAAAAATTTTTCACCAGCCTGGTAAAGAATGTCAAGAAACAAACAAGACATATCAAAATTGAAATGGAATCATGACTGTGTACAAAAAATTGTTTAATGTGCATATTAAATTAGCTTTGTAATCACATATAATAGCAAGCACATTTTAGAAATCCCTGTGGTTGCAAAATGTGAATTTCCAGCTGTCAGCGTCCTGTCTGTTTCAGCTCACCCTTTCCACTCTTGTTACATTTACCTCTTTCATTCTCTTTTCCACAATACCATTGGCTCTTTCCCTTTACTACTGATCTCCGATTAATGGATACTCGCGTGGTTTTAAAATGTATTCAGAATTTCTGATTTCGAATTTTTTTGCAAACCGTGCCGAAATTCGTTTAAATCCAAAATGTTAGATGAATCGAGTTGAAGATCAAGCTTACTTTTTACAATTAGCTACAGAATGTGAATGAAATATTACTTTTTAAATATGGTTCTCATAAGTTCACTTTATCGGGTCCCTAAAAAACCCATAATTGAAAAAATGGATTTTGTGAGTTTTTTGCGCTAACTATAAATTTTTTGTGGGTTTTAAAATTAAAATTGTTTTTGTTATATGATATACTACTTAATACTGCTAATTATTTGTTAACATAAATTGTTTAAAAAATGTATTATTTTTTGTAGACGTTTTATCTTAAAACAGATAGAATGCCGTGGCTTTAAAGAAAAAAAGTTCACTTTTTGTACGATTTTCAATCAGAGTAAGGTATTAGTTAATTATTGTTGCTAAAACTGATTTTTTTAACAAATTAATAATTTTGCACTAATATTGTCTCTAAACACTGCTACAAATTGTGATTTTTCATGAAATTTTCCACTTTTTTACTTGGATGGAGTTAATACTTAATCCAATTTAGCTAAAATGATTATTTAAACAAATGATTATTTGTTGTAGCTATCTTTTGCTATGCTAATACTAGATAGTTGCGGTTTTTGTTGAAATAATAGATCACTATTTACAATAATATTCTCTTTGCTCAATGGTAGAAAGTTGCAGGTTTAAAAATATTTTTAAATATTTGTGTATTTTTCACTAAAAGTGATTTGATAATTAATTTGATTCAGAAAAAATAGTTTATAACTATCTTTATCTATCACAAATTGTTTAAATAACTAATACGTTAACTTGCATATTATTATTTCACTATTTCTTCGCTATTCAATATTTCGGAAAAAACCGCAAGTATCTGGCATTAACATAGATAAAGATAATTATAAGCAATAATTATTTGTTTTAACAATTATTTTTCCTAAATTTAATTAATCAATAGGTCATAACAACTGAAAAATAGATAAATAGTTAAAATTTTGAGAAAACCCCGATTTTTCTGGCACTATTTAAATGAAATATTATTAATTATAAGATATTTTTTTAGGCATTTATGTTTATTAACAAAAATTTTTGCCTCACTCTGCTTGAAATTGGACAAAAAT
>JAAAKG020096657.1:4990-16072 GCA_010014905.2 Druon quercuslanigerum
ATTTTTTTTTGGAAGTTAAATTTGTTTTTTCCGGCGGGGAGGGGTATTTACCCCCCGCGGGCAGATCGCCCCCCCCCCCCCCCCCCCCCACCATGTTGTATTTTCGCTAATTAATTGGCGCAAAATTTATTTTTTGCAAAGCTATAGAGCGCATTTGAAACTGAATAAGTTCGTAAAAAGAAATTTGGAAAACGTTGATTTTTGACCAAAATTGCACTAGCCCCACCACTTTGCGTATTTGGGGTGCAATCGAATGAGTTTGTATGAATGTAAAAATATGTGGTGGGGGGGAGGCTACTGAAACGGACCTTAAAATATTATGTATTTTCAATTAATAATTTGATTACATAATTAAAAATTAATTAATCAATATTGATAAACATAGACAGTCTATTTCATGAAGAATTGGCGTTTTTTGTTTTCAGGGTAGTTTAAAGATACTCGTAGGGGTGTGTTCGGTGTGTCAAACCCATATGTCTGGTACATGAAATACATAATTTAAATTAGGGAATTTCTTTTTTCGGATTTGGAGTTAAACGGGGAGATCGTTGCCCTCTAAAAAAAAGAACCGTTTTTCAGCCACCCTAATGCATACCCCCACACTTCCATTAAAAGCTTGCAATAAAAAATTGATCTCCGTTGCTTTGCCACCTATACTGCCATCTATTACATCACTGGGACAATAAACCCACGTAGGCAGCGGTTCTCACGTTATCATTTGTCGAATGGTACCAGTCAGTTCAATAGAAAAGACCTTATCGGTCGGACACAATTTTCTTTAAGTATCCCCCGCAAAATACCATTCGGTGAGCACATGATTCAAAAATGCTTTTCCAATGCTTCTCCAATACTATTTCAATTCTATACCTCAAAGCTTTTCCAATGCTTTTCGAATTCTTCTTTTTCCTAAGGGTTAACTTGTCATCTCACGTTACGTTTCCAAAAATCACTTTGTTACAAGCATGTGACTCCAATGGCGGGATGTTACCTGTTCCGCGTGTAACATGTTACTACTTTGAGTTGAAAATAGATTGTAACTGTGTTAGCTGATGTGTGCGTTCACGAAGTTTCCAAGATGGAGACATACACACACATATACACACAGCGCGGCTTAAATTCTCGCAATGTCTAAATCCGAAACGTTACTTACATTACTTCCGTTTTATAATTTTCATAAGTTTTTAATACAGATATGATGAGAGAAACCATTTGTGTTTCCCAGACGTAAGCGATTCGATGCCAGATGGAATTCGATCTGGAAGATGTCATATCTATTAGGTTGCTCCTAAATTATAAATTTTCCCAGACGTAAACAAAGAAACTTTTATTCTTCTTATAATTTAAATTAATGTTTACCCTATTATTTATGCATAGACAATTAAAAAATAATAATAATTTCCAACTTTAAAAACTGCACTTTCGTCCTTTATCTGCGTCATGCCAGCTGCCACAAAAGGATGTGATTAGACACAATAATTTTCACTTAAAACTCTCTTCCAGCCATTTTTGTATGATAAGAAGGAAAAACTGTCACATGAATTATCGTTAAGTGTGCACAAATGTACACAAGTATACATAGTTGTCTGGGCGATATGAGCGCAATGTCACGTATCCGCTGCTCGTGACAGCCCAAGTAGCTGGCCCACATCCAAGTGCATTAGCCGTTGGATTAGCAGCTTTATGGCCGTAGGTATTTTTGATCTTACATAATAACCCGATGTACATTAACAGTCGTATCTGGTCAACAGATTACAAGAACTCATATACACAGAACTTAATACGCTTGCCCGTTTTGACTAATGCAATGTTAATTGATTTATTTATCTAAACAAATCTCAATGCTTGGAAGTAGCAGACACGGCTCCAGGGATCCGTTGCTTTACGTATTAAATAAATTTACTGAATTTCCATGCATTATTCTCAGTAACTCCTTTTAAATCTGATAAATTACATTAAATTCCGATTAATAGCATTGAATTCCATTTGATGAACACATGAGGAATTTAATAGTCGGCTTTTGTTAAACTCTTTTAATGTCCCGTTTAAATTATTTTCAATCCAGAGGTAAGGAATTAGTATTGCTGGTGTATACCTGAATTCAAATGAATGCAGAGAGTCTAAAATAATTCAAAGCACTTCAAAAGATTTTAAGTGAATCAAAAACTTTAAGAAATTAAAAAAATTCAAATGAATTTGTAAGAATTCAGAGTAATGCTGTCGAATCCTGATAAATTACATTTAATTGCGTTTATTCTGAACAGTGATTTACTGGATTCCAATCTGTTTTGATATATTGCATCGCTGAAAATTAGTTGAACTCTAATAAATTGCATTGAATTCTGGCGAATAGAACTGGATTTAGTTGAGTTCTGATGAATTGCACTCAATTGATTTAAAATTCATTGATCTTCAGATACATTTATTTGCATTTCATTAAATTCGGCGAACAATGTAAGTTGAGTACACGTTTTATCACTTGAGCCCTTTAAAATGCAGCTGTATTCACCTTGCAACTGAATAAGTGCTAAGGTAGTTTTCGCAATATCTCACATATTGTACAAAATATTGGACAATTTCACAATATATATAGGAGATTATTAGGTGGGTAAATCTGGAAGTACCACTTTGCCCACAGAACGTCAGACCTATGCCATAACTGAGGACTCATTTAAGGCTCATTTAATACCCTAAAACCAAATTATGGGCTCTGCATTTTTTCAAAAAAATGCATAGTGCATCTAACAGTACCATGGTTGAAATATTGGTTATGTCAAATATTTTCTTTCACAGAAATTGAGGGCTCGTTGAAGGCTCTTGCATGGCCCACGGTGAAATTTTTTAAAAACAACCCCTATCATAAAAAAACTAACCTAAAAAATAAATATCCACTAATCTTAAAATTGAGTACACCAGAATTGAAGGCTCATTTTAGGCTCTCCAACGCCCCCAAAATCAATTTTCCAAAATCATCCCTTGGAATTAAAAAAGTATCTCTTACCTCAAAGTGCTGATAAAGTGCAGTAAATACGCACTAATCATAAAACTGAGTGCATCAGAATTGAAGGCCCATTGAAGGCTCTCGCATGAATCGTGGCGCAATTTTTCAAAAACAACCCCGATCATAAAAAAATTATCCTAAAAGATAAATATGTACTAATATTAAAACAGAGTACTTCAGGAATGAAGGCTCATTTTAGGCTCCCTAACGCTTCCAAAATAAATTTTCCAAAACCATTTCTGAAGATAAAAAACTACCCCTGACTCAAAAGTGTTGATAAAGTGCAATAAATATACACTAGTCAAGTACTGCTAATGTACTTCATTCTGAATTTAATATCGAATTCCTCTTCAAGGTGGTTTTATAGTGTCACGCGTCGTTTTTGGAAAAGGGTTTGATTTTTGTGACAACTAGGAAATATTTAAAAACTGATAAAATAATTTTCTTGCACATTATCAATTCTGATGTACCCACTTTTATGACTAGTGCATATTTAGTTCACTTTATCAGCACTTTTGAGTAACGGGTTTTTTTAATGTCAAGGGATGTTTATAGAAAATTGATTTTTGGGGCTTTCAAGAGCCTAAAATGAGCCTTCAATTCTGATGTACCCACTTTTATGACTAGTGTACATTTATTGCACTTTATCAGGACTTTTAAGTAAGGGGTAGATTTTTTAATATTAAGGGATGGCTTTGCAAAATTTATTTCCACGGCGTTAAAGAGCCTGAAATAAGCCTTAAATTCGGATGATGTCTTCGTATTTGCGAATAATTTCAAAAGGGGTTACGTGCGCTTGATTTAAAATTTAAATTATGTAGTTAATATGTATGTAAAATATTGTGAATATAAAATATAATTTAGGAATCAATTAAATAATTAAACAGTGAAAAATTACTTTTTTGCTTTTGAAGAAATTTATTTGATATTCGTATTTGTCGCTGATGAATTTAAAACGAACCAATACTTTTTAATGCGAATCATGAAAATTCTTGACCGCTTCTTGTATTTGAGTTTGGATGAATTAAATGCGATCTTATACTTTTAAATGCGAAGCATATACGTTAAAGTCTCGCATTCAGCGACGTAAAGCTTAATACGAATCAATACTTTTCAAACCTTTTTTTCGCGTCAGAAAGCAGAATTGAAACGCATTCAAAATGCTAATACTTTTTAATACTTTCCATTGCGACGTTCTTTGCAGGGAAATAATGATAATTAAAACCAATATGAGAGTATATAATTATTCAACAATAATTATAAATTCATAATTTAATTATTGAACTATTACAATGATTTTTAAAGTAATAATTGCCTAATTAACTAAGATATTCTTCATTATCATTTAATAATAATATTATTAATATAATTATAATAGTGCAAATTGAAAAATAAGTAAATGTTTACCTTTCAAACCTATAAAAAAGGAAATTAAATAAAAAGACTTTTTCAATATATTATGATATTAAATAATAATTATTATTATTCTGTTGTAAAAGTATATTTCATTAATTAGATGACCATGAAATAAAAGTAGAATATGAAATAGCCATTTAATGTGTTTTAATACTCTATGTTGGTTGGTTTCCTGTAATTGCCTAAAATGTTTTTGGCTTTCAGAAGAATGGTTGAATATTTTTCTGAATGCTTAAAGTAAACCAGGCACTTTAACGAAAGGTACAAATTTCGTCCCAAATTCTTCTGAACGCCGGCAGTCGATTGAATGCCTGAATCCTCAAAATGTTTATTGACAAGCACAAGCTACATATAAACTTGAGAGCGGGATGTTGCTGTTTTAATGGCTTACTCATGTGAAACCTTGATTACTATGTTCGTAGAAAAAAGGCTTTTTTGTATGGAGATTGGTGGTGAATGAATGGCGTTCTGGAACTGGCTGAGTTGAAACTTTTGGACCTATTTCTCGCATGATAACGACCTTCATTTCAAGTTGACCTAATGATTGTAGTAATTTTTCTATAATGACGGTAGTGACATATGCTTAGTCTGCAAGGGTTAGTCAGCTTAAGAGGAATTAGGTGGTGGGAGGTAGGAGAGGTCAGTGGGGAGAGGTCGAAAGGCATGAGGAGATCCAGATTTTTAGTTCGCAATCGATAGCCGTCACCGACCTTTCCTTTATCAAAATATATTACACAGATATATCGAGTATGGAAATATTGATATCCCGAACACCGGTATTGGTTTAAAAATAGCGATAATATAGGTTTTTTCAATATTAACAGTATCGATATATTAGGGAAGAAGACATCGATATTAAATATCAAATAGATAGTAGTGTTCTATTTCGATGAATTCAGGTTTTCATCACCACTTTGCACGGTTCTAATATTGTTCGCATGTTTTTTACCTTCGCATGTTATTCACCTTACAGTGAATAACTCTAACCGTTCAAGAAATCCGCTATATATTTTTTAAATTACGTTTTTCACGTGGGCAATATTTTAGGAAAGTAGCCCTATTTATATATTTCATATATTCGTATATTTCAGAATCAATCATTGATGGTATCGAAATGTATGGATCAATTAATATCTGGATGTATCCATTTTCATTGGACGTACCCTAAAGCCAATTTTCAATCAGTATAATCTCAAACAAGTTGTGGAAAATTGCACAAGAAACTATTTATACTTATTCTTAAGTTCCTACTATATTAATGCTATTCAAAAATATTAAAAATTTAAAATATTATGGCAAAGTAATATGTTACTCCTTTTATTAAAAGAATAGTTCACGTTTCACTTATTTTCGAAAATTATATTACGTAAGAAAATTTTTTAATGAATAGTGTAATGTGTTACTTTTAAGAATTAAAGTGCCAATCACTATCAACTCTAATGCTAAATTTGCATTTAATAGTCAAACACATCTTACACAATTTATTAGTTTCAATAATAATAATGATGATGAAAAGATGAACTTAATAAGGATTTATGTGCCTCTTTTGTTGAGAAAACTTGAAAAGGTGATAGATGAAAGGATACTCTTCTATCACAGGTCATATCTACCCACTGCTCTCAAATTAAATTCAATAACAATAATAATGATAAATCATTCCAGGCTGTCAGAGCCCGCGATGTCCGCAAAAAATGGTTCAGAAGTCTTCCAAGTTCAGTATTCAACCTCAACAATGCAGGGTGCGTTCAAGGTGCAATTCTAATTCAGAACCAGATACAAACTGATTCGATTATTTTGAGAGGTCATTTATTAAATTACTATTTACGTTTTATGTTTTTATGTATCAAATAATGATCAAAAAAGTTTAAACTTTTCACGCGTTCAGCGTCTAATAATAACCTTACATATAAAACATTTTTTACTACAGATTTTCTCCTTCTTATCAGATAATAATTTATAGCAGATTCTGGCCAAGAACAAATGCTATGATTTTTTACAATCTTTATGGGGCAATATTTCTCGAGCAACCCAAAACAGATTTCGTCAAGTACAATTTTCATAGGTTTTTTCTAGCACTTTCTATTGGTCATAAACATTTATACGAAAAGAGACATATTTGACTTTAAAAAATTAAAGGTAAAAACTAATTTGACTTTTTTGGCCAAAGGCAATTTTTATCTCAAAATAAAGCGTAGGTTTTCCCCATTAAAATCTTTGAGGTTAAAAAGTTAAACTTTTATTTTTTATTTATGAAAATAAGTAACGGGTAATTCTTTTTAAATATATACCAGAAGTTTTGGTGATTTGTGAATCTTCTAATGGTGATAAGAACAGTTTTCTAGTATAGGTTCGATAGTCTGGCATCGATAAGAGGAAGGTTAAATATAAATTGGACTTTTTTAATAGAACGAGGCTTAGAATAGAACAAAAAATGTCAAAAAAGCTTCGTTCTGTGGAAACGTCCAATTTACATTTAACATTTATTTTGGAAAGTCAAATATTTATTTCTTCGAAATATGCATATGACCAATGGAAAGGGCAAATTTATTTTTTTAGTTTAATAAAATTTTCAAATTTCGTAAAATCTCGCATGAATAAAATATACTTTTAAAGTCTAAAATAAGTATCAAGTTTTTGGGGGCTGTAAAACGATTTTAACAAATTTTTATATTTATTTCTATTGAAATTTAGTATGTTACGAACTCTCGATACGTATAGCCATATAGGCGTATAATTTACTTTTTAAAGTTTGTCAAAGTTTTTACTTTTAGACAACATTTTTTACCGCCATTAGGAGATTTAAAAATCGCCGAAACAGCTGGCGCATTCTCAAAAGCGACTCCCTGGTTATTTTGATAGGTAAAAAATGACAATCTCACTGTTGAACGCAAAGGTTTAAAAAAACGAATCCTAAGCTTTGTTTTGAGACAAAAAAGATGCCTTTTTCCCAAGAGAGTCAATTTTTTTTAATTTCACTTTTGAAGGTTAAATATTTATTTTCTCTGCAAATGATTATGATCAATGATATTTATTTTTCGATACTGTTTTATATTCCCATGAAAGTAATTTTTTCAAACAACAAATTCGCAATACAATTTTTTCTGAAACTCTTTTTATAAATTTTAAGCTTTTATTTTTCTTATAAATTTTTTTTATTTTGAAAAAGATGCCAGCATCATTCAATTACAGCCAGAGATAAACTGTTGATTAAAAAAATGTTTCAATAACGTTTTCTGTGATAAAAGCTTTCTTCCAAATATACAGAAACCTCTGTAGACTATAGAGTTACAATTTTTGAAAAAATTTCAAAATAATTTTTTACTCAGCTTCAAAGTAAAAAGAATCCTATTATATTTGAAATTCATAAATTAAAAAAAAATTCTCTTGATTTTTTAAATTAAAATATATATAATTATTCTGCAAAAACTCCAGTAGTACAATTTTTAACAAGCTTCATAAATAAATGAATACATAACGTTTTGTACATTCAGCAGCTATAATTTTATAAACAATTTAGTGGAACTTATTAGAATATATATTTAATTTTTAACAATCCCTGAGTAGAACAAGTTTTTCATCCATTTTTTTTTGTTGACAATCATAATTTTTAGTTTTGAAGAGAGAGCTCCCACAATTATTTTATTTTCAAGTGCAAAATATGCGATATCCACTTAAATCCAGAAACGACTATCCAATAGCACAATACTTTGCACAAGGTTCATTTAGAACGGACAATTTTGGTTTTTTAAGTGGGTATATTGAGAAATGATGCCAGGTATGTGTAATGGTTTTTTTAAATAATATAATTGATTCGTAGTCCAATCGCCTTAATCTTATTTATGATAGATACTATCAAAGTAATTGAGTTATTTAACACTAAAGTTCGTTACCTTATATAGAAACCTCAATATCCCGCAGACGAACTAAATAAAAATAATATCCAAGAAGAGGAATGAAAGGGAGTGAGAAGAGGACTCTTGACTTTGATCATGAACAGGCCATACTGTATTTCTCACGATGTAACGGTTCAACTATGTCACACATTTAAATCAATACAAGCCTTTCAATAAGAGAAAAAACTATTTTAATTTACGTACTACATGATATGTTTACTCAATAAAATTTCAAACATTGAATCATATAATCATATTATACTAAATGTAAATTGCATACACTCGCCTTGTCTACATTTTAAATTTGATTAAAGTTCTGACAGCGAAAATTAAATGGTGTCAATCTAGAATATTCAACTGCCGCGCTAAAGATAAGTGGATTTGATCATTTACTATCCAATATTATTGTAGAAAATTAAATTGCTATTTGTTTAACTATAGGTGATATTCAAAATATTCAAAATGCCATGAAAATTGAACTATTCTGCTCGTGTTGGGTTCGGGGGGGGGGGGGGGGGGTTTCTTTCCATTTTTTCTCTTATTAAGATTTTTTTTAAGCATTTTTCAACCGCAAAAATCAAAACTTTTTTTTTTTTATTTTAAAAAAATGTTCAAATTTGGTAAAATATCGCTGGAATGGAATACTCCTCTAAAGTCTAAAATAACTATCGAGGTTTTGGCGTTTTTAAAACGATTTTAACGAAATTTTATGTTTATTTCTATAAAAATTCAGTATGTTAGGAACTCTCGATACGTATAGCCATAACGGCGTATCATTTATTTTTAAAGTTTATCAAAGTTTTACCGCGAATATTATAACTGCAGGATGGAAATCCAAGAAATTCAAGCAGTCTCGTCAAAGATAAGTTAATTCGATTATTAACTATCAAATATTAAGGCAGAAAATTAAATTGTAATTTATTTAACTATAGGTGACATTTTGAATATTCAAAAACCAGTGAAAATTGAATTAAGCTGCTCGTAATCGGTTTGGTGATGGGGCGGGCTATTCTCTTTCCATCATGTATTTCATTTCGATTATTTTCAAGAATTTTGCAGCTAAAATTGCATGAAACTTTTTAAACTTTATATTTACTAAAATTTCCAAAAATTTCAAATTTTTTAAAATCTCGCTGAAATGGAATACACTTTTTTTACATGGATGAACTTCGAAGAAATTCCTAATGAACCACGCGGAGATATAAAAAAAAAATAACAATGATAACACACCAATTTAATCTGACTCCTGTCTTCCTTCCCATATCGAAAAAATTTCAGTATGTGACATTTAAAATATTCAAAATCTTATTGAAAATTGAACTATTCTGCTCCTGTTGGATGGGGGGGCGGTATTTTCTTTCTATTCTTCATCTTATTACGATTATTTTCAAGAATTTTTCAACTGCAAATTTCATAAATTTCTTTTTTTAGTTTAATAAAATTTTCAAATTTCGTAAAATCTCGTATGAATAAAATATACTTTTAAAGTCTAAAATAACTATCAAGTTTTTGGGGGCTGTAAAACGATTTTAACAAATTTTTATATTTATTTCTATTAAAATATTATGGCAGAAAATTCAATAGCAATTTATTTAACTATAGGTGAATATTCAAAATGTCATTGAAACTTTAACTATTCTGCTCGTAATTAGTTTGGTAAGGGGAGCAGGCGGCGGGGGCTATTCTTTTTCCACTATGTATTTTATTTCGAGTATTTTCAAGAATTTTTCAGCTAAAAATTGCTTTAAACTTTCTTAACTAATCTCACTGGAATGGAATACACTTCTAAAGTTTTAAATAACTATCGAGGTTGTAGACTTTATAACTACAGTTTCCACCATATGAAGAATTGCTACTTAACTTGCACATGATAATTGTGTGGTAATTGTGTGGTTTCAAGAACAAACTATAACGGAGATAAATCAGTTGGCTTATGCTTAGAAAAGGGTCTGTTTATTACAAATATTTGGTTTAGGCATAAAATGATCCTCATCTACACTTGGTCTAAAGAAAATAGCCACAGTATAATTGACTTTGTTGTTGCGGATGAAAGACTAAGAGAGCTAGTCAAAGATACAAGGGTCAGAGATACAAAGGTCTGAGCTCCAAAAATTAACTTAGGTCGGGGATGGTGAAAAAAGAGAACAAACGCGGATAAAAATTGAGAACCTACAGAAACCGGATGTGCAAATAGATTTCCAAAATAAGATAATCGAAAACATAGGTAAGGCAACTTAGGAGGCGCTTTTACGAAATAAAGATATAGAAGGCGCATGAACTATGTTCCGGGATATCATTGTTAGATGTGCGATCGAAGTGTGTGGTACCGCGGTTGTAGGAAGAATGTCTTATAATGCACGGTGCAATGATGAAATTGAGGCTGCCCAAAAAAACAAAGAAAGAAGCGAACGGGAGAACTTTGAACATGCCAGGTCTTAACGATGAGGAAAGAAATAGACGTATAAATGATTACTGATGCAAAAAGAGGATACTTAAGCGAATAATTAAAAAAATAAAGATGAAATTAGAGCAGAAGAAGAGAAGAAAATACAAAACGACTTTAAAGGAAGCAAGAAGCTACTTTATAAAGCAATGAAGGGAAATAAAAGTACAGAATTTTTCAACATGAGAAATAGCAAAGGAGAAATGCAATATGAGGCAGGCGGAGTTAGAGACACTTTGGAAAATGTGTCGGTTTTCGTCGGGTACGGACGTGTCGATTTGCTCCTCTTCAATCTTTCGAGATTCCTCGAGTATCTCAGTTTTTTGTGTGCT
>JAAAKG020096668.1:0-16071 GCA_010014905.2 Druon quercuslanigerum
TTTTCTACTAAAAAATAAAATTTTTAACAAAAAAATATTATCTTTAACCAAAAAAAATAAATTTCCAACAAAATGTGGAATAGGATAAGTGACAGTTAAAAAAACTTCATTTTCAATAAAAAAATAATTTTCAACAAAATAATCAAATTTTCAATCGAAAAATAAAATTTTCTACTAACAAATAAAAATTTCAACCTAAAAATAACATTCTTGACCAAACCAGATTAATTCGTAACTGAATACGGAATAGGTTAAATTTCAGTTAAAAACTTTATTTTCGATAACAAAAAAAAAAGAATTATCTACAAAATAATCCAACCAAATATATAATCGTCGAATTTCTAACTAAAAAGAATTAACTTGCAAACACATATATTCGGAAAAAGTTAACATTTTTACCACAAGAGCTGGTTTTCGAAGAAAAGAGACAAATTTAACACAAAATAATAATATTTTTAATCAAAAAAATAAAATTTTCTACTAAAAAATAAAATTTTCAACAAAACAATATTATCTTTAACGAAAAGTGAATAAGGATAAGTTTCAGGTAAAAACTTCATTTTCAATAAAAAAATATATATATATTAATTTAAAAGAATTTACTTGCAATCAATAATATTTGGAAAAAGAAAAATTTTTACCACAAGAGCTGATTTTCGAAGCCAAGAGACAAATTTCACACAAAAAAATAAAATTTTCAATTGAAAAATAAACTTTTCTGCTAAAAAATATTATCTTAAACCAAAAAAGATAAATTTCCAACCAAATGTGAATAGGATAAGTTTCAGTTAAAAACTTCATTTTCACTAAATATAACTTTCAACAAAATAATCAAATTTTCAACCAAAAAATATAGTTTTTGTCTGTAATAGATGAATTCTGAACCAAGCATATATTAGTAGACTCTTCAATTAAAAATAATTTACTTGCAATCAATAATATTTGGAAAAAAGACATTTGTACCACAAGAGCTGATTTTCGAAGCAAAGAAGCTAATTTTACAAAAAATAATGAAATTTAAAATAAAAAAAAAAATTTCTACTAACAAATAAAATTTTCTACTAACAAATAGAATTTCCAACCGAAAAATAACATTTTTAATCAAAAAAGAGAAACTCGCAACGAAAAATGGAATATGTTAACTTTCAGTTATAGAACTTTATTTTCAATAAACAAAAAATTTTAAAAACTTCAACAAAATAATCAAATTTCCGGCCAAAAAATAAAATTTGTATTAAAAAAGATGAATTCTCATCCTAACGTACAATAGTAGACTTTTCTACTAAAAAGAATTAACTTGCTATCACAAATATTTGGACACCATGTTCAATAAATTAATTTGCCGGGTACTCAGTTGTTAAAATTTGAATAAAGAAAATTAATTTTATACCAGACGAAATTTCTCTCAGTTTCAAAAATTCCTAGAACTAACTATTAATAATAACTAGTCCACAAATCTCTGTGGCTCTAAAAATGATTTCTTGTTACCTCAAAAAAGTTTTTTTTTTAGATTTACAAAGTTTAAGTGTTTGTTATTACTAAATGATTTTTCGTTTAAATTTGTTTTGAAATTTTTTGTAGTCAATTTCATGACATCTTGAGAGTCAATTAATTATGAAGCAAAATTCAAAATCTGTATAAAAACATTGTGTATAATTTTAATCCAATTTCGGGATCAAATTTACCAACTCTATTTACTCTACACATAAGGGTTCGAAAACCAAAGAAAGGAAAATAAAAAATTCTTATAATAGAACCATGCGGATATAAAAGCTTTTATACCATTAAACAAAAAATCACTAATGTATCAACAAACTATAAAAGTGAATGCCGGAAAAAATATATGAAAAAATGTTTTCCACGATATGAAATTTTCTTCGCAAACTTTTATATTGGCTCTGTTGTTACAGATATGACACGACATGGTTGCAGACAAGCCACTTAGGAAAGTTTCGAGTTGCTAATTTATTTTCATAAGGCATCCATTAAATGCTGCTGCTTGTCGTTATATAGAGATTCGTATCGAACCCTCGCTTCGCGTCTAGAAACAACCCCATCCACTTCACCCTCTTTTCTCCGTATTTTTCCTCTTTTTCCTCTTCTTTCATGTACAGCAACTATACATATATATCTAGAGTTTATATTGCCAAGAATAAAGTTTATTTTACCTTGGCTGCAACTTCCCAGTAATATTTACTATCTAGTTCGACTTGTTTCACTCGATGCAGAAAGTTACTGCAGCTTAAAGATAAGGCTTTGTGATAAACAGTTACTGTCTGCCATTTTATTTTACTGAAATTTCAGGAAATCTAGTAAAAGATCAGCAATAAAAATAGGTCGATACGTCGCGTCGATCTATCGATTTCAAATTCAATGTTGGTGCCGCTTTTTTTCAAAGAAATGAACAAACTTTTTTCTTCTATCAACTTCTTCTTTCTGGATTCTCCCTTTTTTCCTCTTTCTTTATGTGTAGCATCTATACATAATTACCTAGAGTTTATATCACCAAGAATAAAGTTTATTTTATTCAGGCTATAACTTTCCAGTCATATTTACTATCCGGTTCGACTTGTTTCACTCGATGCAGAAAGTTACTGCAGCTTAAAGATAAGGCTTTATGATAAACAGTTACTGTCTGGCTTTGTAGCTTACTGAGATGTTACAAAATGTAGAAATCAGCAATAAAGATCGGAGACAGATTTTGCTAAAAGTAGTAAAGAAAACAAATTAATTCCCGAAACACTTTAAGGCAGTGCCCGAACATGGATAATTATAAACAAAATATTTGTAAATACGACACTAGAATCGCATGTTTATATAGTACTGTTAGTACTGTCTGTTGCAGTTATATTGACTCAATAAAGTTTAATTTACCTACGCTACAACTTCCCAGTTATATTTAGCATCTGTTTCAAATGTTTCATTCGTTGCCATAAGCTACTGCAGCTTAAAGATACAGATTTGTTATAAGAAGTTAGTGTCTGGCATTGTCGTTTCCTAAGATGTCACAAAATCGAGAAATCAGAAAATAAAGATCTGAAGAAAAAGTTTCATTTACAGGTCATTAAAATTACCTTTAACTTATTTCGTACGGGGAAATGAAACTAAACAGGCTGATTCGACTAAATATTGCAAAAAAATAAACGTTTGCCCGGAAAAAATTCCGGGACAGTAAGGTACCTTGTAGTTTTTCCAAGGGTGTTTTACCCCAAACAGGAACGGTAATGGTGAATTATCACCAAAAATCCGCCTAGGAAAACAATACTATACAGTTGCATTGACACATTCATACTATGCAAATAGATACATGCCCCTAGGCACACAGCAATTTGATTTCCGAAATCACTTTAGCGCTGTGCTCGAACACAGATAATTACTGAAAACTGATTAAAAATAATGAAGAGATTTGTAAATACAACACTAACATCGCACATTTAGGTTAGTGATGTTAGTACTCTCTGTTCCCGTCGCGTCAATCAATCGATTTTTAAATTCAATTTTCAAGCCGTTTTTTCATGATGATTTCTCCTCTTTTTCCTCTTCTTTTATGTATAGCAATCATAACTATGCATAGAGTTTATATTGCCAAGAATAAAGTTTGTTTTACCTAGGCTACAACTTATCAGTTTAGGATGTCACAAAATCTAGAAATAAGCAATAAAGCAAAAATAAACAGTACCATATGGCATATTAACACACTCATACTAATAGACGGAAGTCCCTAGACACAAAAAACCGAGTAAAACAGTTAAAATATTTGTAAACATGACAATAACTACACTAAATTTTCAAATTTAGTTAGGGCCGTTAGTACAGCCTGTCGCTGTCGCGCTTTCGATTTGTCTCGTCGATCAATCGATTTAAAACTCAAATTTCAAATCGCTCTTTCTGATAAATATTTCACATATTTTTTTGTTGGAATAATGTTTTTCCCTAAAACACAAAACAATTCCTTAAAATTTAGTTTGAACTATTCCTGCTATAATCAAAGGTTGTTCGAAATTGTAATTTAAAGCTTAGCATTACAATTTAAAATGAAAGGATTTGACAATCTTAAACTTGGAATGCTAAACAAATTTGTAGCATTTAATTTCGATCGCTTTATTAAAAAATATTTAACTTAAAGGTTTAGTTATTATTAAATTAAAGCTATTCAATTTAATAAATAAAGAAAATGGAGATTTCTCTAAAGAAACTGGATATTATATGCCATGTTTCATCACTTGTTAAAGTAGGTTCTCCTTTCTTCTTCAAATTTCTTTATCCTCTTTTATTTTTTAACATCTGGAAGGTATCATGTCCCTGTTGGTCTCTGAGCTAACCACAAATTGGTATTATGGAAAAGAAACTTAACCACATCATACAAGAGGATACATTATCTATAATAAGCAGCACATTCATAAAATCTTTTGATGTAAGATCAAAAGATTTTATTTAATGTGGCCGCAGTTGAGGGAAAACCTGGCAATCAGAAAAAAGTTATGTGAAAGTTAGGGCTTTCGAAGAGAAATTGCGAAAGCAATTACCAAAAATAATCAGAACTACCACACTCTCACAAAAAAATTTTCACACTATCACACTCTTTTTTTCCTAAATGTCTATAACAACTTTTTCAATTGAAAGTATTTTAAAGGTAGTAAAAAAATTTTATTTAGAATTTTAAAAGCTGTAAAGATTTTTTAATAAATTTTCCAGGATTTCAGGAAATATCAGATTTAATAGAATTTCATGTGATTAGGTAATATTGTAAGGGTTTTGAAATAATTTAATCACAAGAAGTCAGGGATTTCATATTGTTTCGAAGATTTGAAAAGATTTTCAAATATTTGTTGCAATTCATTTACAATTCACCCTGATTTCTTATTCATTTATTCTGAATTCTTTTAAATTCTTTTGAATTTTTTGGAATTCACCTTAACTCTCTGAACTCACTTAAATTTTTATATATTAAATCAAATCTACTCAAATGAATGAATTTTTTATTTTTTCTTTACTTAATTTTTAAGTTTTTTAAACTTGCTTGGAATTTTTATGTTTTCATAAAAACCTTTTCCATTATCTTACATTTATCTAAACTTATTTCACCCATACTGAATTAAATGATTTTTTTTACATTGTTGAATGGTTTTAGTTGAATTCTCTTAAATTTTCTCAATTTACTTGAATTGTTTTAAATTCACTCAATTACACTCAATTAAATGGATTTTGTAATTTTTTAAGTTTTTGTTTAATTTAACCTTAAGTCTTTAAAACTAGCTTTGAATTCTTCTGCATCTCATCCAATTCTTTCGAATTTAAGGTTCATTTAAATTCATTTGAAATTCACCCTGAATTATTTTGAATTCTTTTGAATTCTCATCAGTTTTTTCATTTTACTTGAATTATTCTAAATTAATTTTCTAAATTCACAGAAAATGAAAAAGAAGATAAAGCTAATTTTAGCTTCACAAAATAATTTTAAACACAGGCTTCTCTTGTTGATAATTCTTCATACTTTTAGACTTTATACTCAAGAATTTTAATTTGTCTACTTCAATAGGTCAACTAGTTCTTATATTGGACATAAAACAATGATAAAAAGGGAACATCGTATCTTAAGAGAAAAGACTTCTTCTCATAAATGACCAGTCTGATAAATATTATCTGCTTGTCTCTCTCTTGCAAGATTTGGAAAATGTCTGGAAAAAAATAAATAACAGCAAAATAATCTTCCTTCATGAAGGAGAGACGCTTCATAAAGAATGGAAGGGCAAATATTTTTTAAGTATACATATATAGCCTGAAAAGAAGATAGGATAAATTCTTCCTCTTGAGCTTTTTCCTTAGCTTGGGAAGATGCGTTTATTGTCTCTCGTAGTAGTTTTCCATTTTTTTTTCTTTTATATCATTCTCTACCCTGTTAATCCTCATTTCTCCGCGTCGAGATTGAAGCTTTCATCACCGTCGATCGTAGCTATCAGATGAGTGAGCTTCCAAAGAGTGTCAGTAAATCCTGAAAAATGCCTGTCACCGTGATTAAAATTCCATCTCTCATCCTTCCACAAAAACTAGAACTAGACAAGAAACGATTTTAAAAACCGATACGAATTCTGCAAAAATGTGTGCAAATAAAAATGCTTATACATCATCAGCGAGTGTTTGAAGGCAAAAGAATTCTTTTTGTTCGTGCTTATTCTGTCACAGTTTCTAAATCTAAACAGTTTTTATACATTTTTTGATAATTAAACTCGTTTAATTCATTAAACTATTACAAATATTCAATTAGATGATGTTAATTTTGTTGGTATACTGGTCCATTAACAGTCCTTTAAAAGAACACATTTGTATAGTTCGTTCTATTATTGTATCTTCTTCTAACCGTGTTGCATGATTAGCTGATCGTAATTGATGTTGGCTGGGTAAAACTTTAATGAGCATATTTTAAATTTTGTTCGTATACTGGTGCATTAAAAATCTTTGGAAAGAATACATATGTATGGTTGGTTTGTTCCATTATTGTATCTTCTTTTAACTGTCTTGTATGATTAGCTGGTGGAATTAGATGTCGACCAGGTAAGAATTATTAGAAGATATTGATTATTGATTGTGTACTGGTTAATTAGCAATCCTTTAAAGAAGACAACTGTATAGTTGGTTTCTTCCATTATTGTATCGTATCTTGGTTTAACTGCCCTGTACAATTAGCTGATGGAATTGATGTTGACTAGATCCAAATTAAAATAGAAAGTATTAAATTTTATTGATATACTGGTCCATGAACAATCCTTTAAAAGAACACATCTATATATTTGATTTGTTTCTTTATTGCATCTTCTTCTAACCGTATTGTATGATTAGCTGATTGTTATTGATGTTGACCATGTAAAAATTAAATTAGAAAATATGAGATTTTGTTGGTATATCCATACATCAACATAACCCTGAAAGAGCACATCTGTATACTTGTTTCATTCCATTATTGGATCATATTTGAACTATGTTGCATCATTAGCTGATGGTAATTGATATCGGTCGGATAAGAATTATTAGAAGATATTGAACTTTGTAGGTCTATTGGTCTATTAACAATCCTTTTAGAGAAAATATCTGTATAGTTGATTTGTTCCATTGTTGTATCTTCTTCTAACCGTATTGTCTGCTAACAGTTTTGTGTGATTAGTTGATACAATTGATATTCATCAGGTGAAAGTTAAATTAGAAGTTGTTGATTTTGATTGTATACTGGTCCATGAACAATCCTTTAAAAGAACACATCTATATAGTTGGTTTGTTTCATTATTGCACCTTTTTCTAACCGTGTTGTATGATTAGCTGATTGTTATTGATGTTGACCATGTAAAAATTAAATTAGAAAATATGAAATTTCGTTGGTATACTCATACATCAACATTCCTTTGAAAGACCACATCTGTATAGTTGTTTTATTCCATTATTGTATTTAATTTCAACTATGTTTTATCATTAGCTGATGGTAATTGATGTCCGTCAGCTAAGGATTATTAGAAGATATTGAATTTTGTTGGTGTACTGGTTTATTAACAATCCTTTGAAAGAAAATATCCGTATAGTTGATTTGTTACACAGCTGTACCTTCTTCTACCCGTGTTGTATGATTAGCTGGTGGTAATTGACGTCGACCAGGTAAGAATTATTAGAAGATATTGATTTTTTTGGTATACTAGTCCATTAACAATCCTTTAAAAACACATATGTATAATTGATTCCTTCCATTGCTATATCTTCTTCTAATTGTTTTGTATAAAAAGCTGATAGAATTGATGTTCATCAGGTGAAAATTAAATTAGAAGCTGTTGATTTTATTTGTATACTGGTACATTAACAATCTCTTGAAAGAACACATATGTATGGTTGTTTTTTCCATTATTGTATCTTTTTTTAACTGTCTTGTATAAAAAGTTGATAGAATTGATGTTCATCAGGTGAAAATTAAATTAGAAGATATTGATTTTTGTTTGTGCACTCGTTCATTAACAATCCTTTGAAGAACACAACTGTATCGTTCGTTTCTTCCAACATAGTATATTATCTTGTTGCAACTGCCTTTTATAATTAGCTGATAAAATTAATGTTGACTAGATCAAAATTAAATTAGAAAATATTAAATTTTATTGTTATACTGGTCTATTAACAATCCTTTGAAAGAACATTCCTTAAGGAATTATTAAAAGATATTGAATTTTGTTCGTTTACTGGTATATTAATAATCCTTTGAAAGAAACTATCTGTGTAGTTGATTTGTTTCATTGCTGTATCTTCTTCTAACCGTTTTGTATGAATAGCTAATAAAATTGATGTTCATCAGGTAAAAATAAAATTAGAAGTTGTTTATTTTGTTTGTATATTGGTTCATTAACAATCCTTTAAAAGAACACATCTGTATAGTTTGTTCTATTATTGTATCTTTTTCTAACTGTGTTGCATGATTAGCTGGTGGTAATTGATGTCCACCAGGTAAGAATTATTAGAAGATATTGATTTTAATGGTATACTAGTCCATTAACAATCCTTTAAAAAGACACATCTGTATAGTTGATTCCTTCCATTGCTGTATCTTTTTCTAACCGTTTTGTATGAATAGCTAACAAAATTGATGTTCATCAGGTAGAAATAAAATTAGAAGTTGTTTATTTTGTTTGTATATTGGTTCATTAACAATCCTTTAAAAGAAGACATCTGTATAGTTTGTTCTATTATTATTGTATCGTAACTTGTTTCAGCTGCCTTGTATAATTAGCTGATGGAATTGATGTTGACTAGATCAAAATTAAAATAGAAAGTATTAAATTTTATTGGTATACTGGTCTGTTAACAAATCTCTAAGCAAAAACATCTGTATAGTTGGTTTGTTCCGTTCTTGCATCTTCTTCAAACCGTGCTGTATGATTAGCTGATTGTTATTGATGTTCACCATGTAAAAATTAAATTTGAAAGAGCACATCTGTATAGTTGTTTTATTCCATTATTTTATCATATTTCAACTATGTTGTATCATTAGCAAAGGGTAATTGATGTCGGTCAGATAAGAATTATTAGAAGATATTGAACTTTGTTGATCTACAAAAAAAATATCTGTATAGTGGATTTGTTCCATTGCTGTATCTTCTTCTAACCGTATTATCTGATTAGCTGATAGAATTGATGTGAATCAGGTGAAAAATAAATTAGAAGCTTTTGTTGCTTTGTTCCATTATTGTATCATCTTTTAACTGTCTTATATGATTAGCTGTTCGTAATCGATATTGACTAGGTAAGAATCAAAATTAGAAGATGTTGAATTTTGTTAGTGCACTTGTTTAATAAAATTTAACATCATCTAATTTAATTCTCACTTGATCAACATTCATTAACACCAGATTAGAATACATTATTTATTTTTATTTAAACTGAAGAACATTTTCATCTCTATAATACATCAATTTAAAAAATGTTTTTTCTAAGTAAAATCTTTGGATTTTTGACAAGTGTTAGTAAAAAAACCACACATTAGCACGGGCAATTTTAGTTTTTAACGCACATCTACATACCAAGACCTTTCATTTGAGACATCTTCAAAGACAATCAAACCACAAAAAAATCCAGCCTGAAGGTGCAAAATCCGGACTTTTCTAATTTTTCAAATATTCTACCCACTGATAAATAAAATCAGTACTGTGGCGTAGCAAATTTTATTCTTAAGTGCACATCTACATGACAAGACCTTTGCTTTAAGCCATATTCCAGCACTGCTGAACTAATAAAAATGATAAAACTAAAGTGATATAAAATTATAAAATTTTTTAATTTTCTTTATGTTTTAATCTTTGACAACAAAAAAATCATCCATTTTTAATGAATTACGTACATTTTTAACTACAATTTTTCAACAATGAATTAATAGAATAGAGTAAATAAAAACAATAAATTTTCGAAAAGTTGCTTAATTTTGTACCAAATAGTTGAATTTCTGAACCGAGAATATGATTTTTGACAAAAAAATTAATTTAAAATCAATATGAAGAGATTAATATTAACCATTAACTCCTTTCTTCTAATATTTAACCAGACAGTTAAATTAAGGGTACAAAATGTTGAAATTGTTACAGAAAGATATAAAATTTTCAATACGAAAAAGATGTATGACTTTCTTTTAACAAAAAAATATGAATTTAAGAGTAAACTTTTTAACCGAAGAGAATGAATTCGCAACCAATTTTCTTATTGGGTTTTAATAATGCAGTTGGAGTTTAAAGGGAAAATTTAATAATAACGTTTTAAATAAATATTGAAGTTCAATTTTAATGCTCCAACAGTTTTATGACACAATCTTCACATTCTTTGATAAAATTCGTTACTCTGTTTATACTATTTTTGATCTCGAAAGCGTATCCAAGGCCTGTAATTATTTGCTTTTAGAAATTTAAGCTTTACGAAATCTTTTCAATCCCACTTTACTATTCTTGTAGATATTTATCTTATATTTACGTCAAGAATTTTTCCATTCCCTTTCTTTTACTTCTCCTTTCTCTTCTTTAAAGAAAATGGAATAAACACAAAGCAATTTTTGCTGGACGTAATTACGTTATGTAGAACCGCCTCACGACTTTTTCACGCGCTTCATCTGCATCCGAAAAATCTTTTATTTTTCGCGTCTGGAGAATTTCATTTCATTCGCGGTAACCGTGGACAATTTTCGAGCCATTCAGAATTTTCAAGCTGCAACATGAAAAAAAAACGTCGAGAAAAATCCATTCGCACGTGCAACTCGGCTTTCGGCCCTAACGAGACTTTGCATAGCTTGAATAGTGAATGCGGACCAGAGAAACGTTTAGAAATGCAGGCTCACTTCTAAGGAGAAAAAGGAAAAAATGAAAAATGAAATGAGAAGTGTAAAGAAAACCTGAAGGAAGAACTAGGGACACTCGACAAAATAGCAAATGCGTATTAAGCGAGAGAGTGTGAAGATGATGTAGAAGCAGTAAGTACGTTTCTTGAGTGTGGGAGTAAAGTAGGTGAATGCAGCCAGGTGTAATGCTCTAATGCAACGACTACTTTACTCAGGTACAGCCATATGCAAGGAATTTATGTCACTCCTCTATGAAAGCTTTTTATGTCAAAACTTTCCAGTAAGAGAGTGCTCGCGCCTTCATTAAGTTCAAAATTTCAAATTTATCAAGGATGAATGCATAGGGGCTCGTGAATAAATTAAAAAATTGCGTAGAATATTTATTATCAGTTAAAGTTTGTTCTGTTAATGGAGATACTGACTCCGGAGCGATAAATAGAATTTTTTTCTGCTCGAAATTGTCATATCTGTGACAAACCATTTCAACAATATCAAAAAGGCATGATGATCATTGTCATTTTATTGGCAAATATTGTCGTTTTGCACATCAAGGTTGTAATCTAAATTAGAAAGATTTGAAAACTGTATCGGTGGTTTTCTACAATTTATCGTGATACGCTTCCCATTTTCCATTAAAGTACTAGTTGAACAATTTGAGAGTAAAGTTGAATTATTACCGGTGAACAATAAAAAGTATATTTCATTTACTATGCATGTTGCTGGCACAAAAGTATGTCTACGGTTTATAGATTGGTTTCATTGTATGTCGAGGAGTCTTGAAGAATATATGAAGAATTATATTATATATATTATATATTATTATATTATATTAATAATAATAATAATATTATTAATATATATGTGTGTATATTATAATGTAAAATGTGAAGAATTCCATGGGGTTTCAACTATTAGTCAGAAAAGAAGTATTTCCGTATGGCTATGTTGATAATTGAGAAATCTTAAATGAGCAATAGTACCCACCGAAAAGCGCATTATATTTAAAATTGAAGGATTATCAAATTTCCTATAGAGATTACAAACTTGCCAACTTTCAAAATTCTAAACGCATAATATTTTAATTCCTAATGTTTTGAAATTGTCATGTAATCGAAATTTAAATGTAAAATCATCATATTAAAGAATTTTTCAGTTTTAATTTCACAACAATTTCACTCCTTTCTAATGAAATTGTGGAATTTCAAAAACTTTATCCTGAAATTTTTCAATTTTGACAGATTTGATTCAAAACTTTGTAATTTCAAAAACTTTGATTTAATTTTAAACGCTTTTATTTAGAAATTATACAAGTTCATTTCCCTTTAATCGCACTCGAAATATTGTGCTTTTTTCAAAGTTTCACCTGATCTAAAATGTTTTGATTCGGTAGCTTTTCAGTTTAAAATAATTTAATATATATATATACGCACATATACACACACATATATATCAAATATCATATGTATAATAGTTGAATTTTTATTCAAATAGAAAAACGATGAATTTTTCAACAAAATAATCAAATTTTCAACCAATTAAATTTATTTAAAAAAATGTTTATCAAGTATAGAATATGATCATTTTTAGATAAAAAAATGAATTTAAAATAAAATAATTTAATTTTCAACTAGAGAAATGAATGTTCAATTTTCAGTTAGGACAATAAATTTTGTATAAAATTAAACGAATTTCCAACATAATAGTTAATTTTCAGATAAAAAAATAAAATCGCAACAACAAAAAGTGTCATCCAAATCAAATAAATTTTCGACGAAGTATTTAAATTTTCCACCCAGAAGATCAAATTTATTTAAAAAAAGTGTCCACACAAAATGATGAATCTTTAACGAACGAATTAATATTCTTAATTAATAATTATTAATTATTGTTTCAAACTAAATTTTTAACTCAATATTCAAAAATTGGTTTTAAAAATGCATTTTAAAATGTTGTATGAATCCAGTAATTAAAAATCTATAAAATACCAGTAAAGTATAAATATTGAAAATTGAATAATTTACAATTTTACATTTTAAATATTAAACATTTTTCATTTGTTGCTATTAAAACTTGCAAAATTTTAAACGTTACATTTTCTATTTTGAAAAGTTCATAAGTTTAAAATTTGAAAAATTATGTAGGTTTTATGTTTTCAATTCAAAATTTTTTCAGTTTGAAAGATTTAGAATTTAAATTTTGACTTCTGATCTTCAAAATCATCCAGATTGAAGAATTTGTTTGTTCATACTTAAAATTACAGAAATTTAATTTGTAAATATCGAAAATTAAGCCTTTTAAAAATAGTAACAATTACATTATTTTAAATTATAAACAAAAAAGTATAAACATTAAATAAAATTTTTAACTCCGCTGGGATTCGAGCCCAAGACCTTGCATTTCCCGGACAAGCACTAAAAAAATTGTGGTTACCCAATTACGTTTTCAACAATAAGGTATCTTTTTTAAACTTTTTCAAAGGCTTATTTCAAATCCTGATTATATAATTATAGAATTAATATAAAAAAATATTACTTTTATGAAGCCTCTGCCAGATTTTTTTTCTCTTTTCGTAAATCGTGAAAAGAAGCTGACTTCAGTACGAGTAATTGAGTTTGTTTGTTTTTTCTTCGTTAGAGTTAAAAGTCTGAAAGAAAAATGTTAGCTAAGAAAATTGCGTCAAAAGAAATGGTAAAAGTTGCTCTCCTCAATTATTCTACCCGCTTACATTTTCTGTTCCTTCACTACTTTTTTTCTTTTTTTTTTCCTTTTTTTGTTACCTAACTGGATGCCAAGACCTTCGTAATCCGTTTTCTCTGCAATGCTAATTAATTACCCGTGAGCATAACCATTAATCCGTAAGGTTTAGCAGGACCGTGTAAATGACCAGATTCTTTTCCTCTGTGCGACATTAACACGTGTAAACTTTATTAGCATTTTTTATCGGTCAGTTTGAATCTTATATACACGGTGATTCATTTTAATCTATAATCCTAAATATCATCTAAAATACTTTATCTACGAAAAAATGGTTCGAAAAAAGGTTGAACAGGAAGAAAATTTGACTGTATCATTAACTTTGACCTTGAGGTCAAGTTTCAAGGTCAAATGGAGGTAAGACCCTTTTCTAAAATGAGAATCCCTAGTTTTTATCGCGGATTTGAAAAGAGCGGGAAATTTTACGTTACAAATGACATGTGGCAAAATGGGTTTTGTGACCTTGGAAAGATAAAAAATTAAGGTCAAATGACTGAGAAACGACCAGATATATTCTAAAATACTTTATCTACGAAGAAATGGTGCGAACAAAGGTTGACCAGGAAGAAAATTTGATTGCACTATCAATTTTGACTTAAAGATCAATTTTCAAGGTCAAATGGAGGTGAGACACTTTTCTTAAATGAGAATTCCTATTTTTGACTGCGGATTTGAAAAGAGTGGGAAATTTCACGTCAAAAATGACCTGTGGCAAAATGGGTTTTGTGACCTTGGAAAGATAAAAAATTAAGGTCAAATGACTGAGAAACGACCAGATATATTCTAAAATACTTTATCTACGAAGAAATGGTGCGAACAAAGGTTGACCAGGAAGAAAATTTGATTGCACTATCAATTTTGACTTAAAGATCAATTTTCAAGGTCAAATGGAGGTGAGACACTTTTCTTAAATGAGAATTCCTATTTTTGACTGCGGATTTGAAAAGAGTGGGAAATTTCACGTCAAAAATGACCTGTGGCAAAATGGGTTTTGTGACCTTGGAAAGATAAAAAATTAAGGTCAAATGTCTGAGAAACGACCAGATATCTTCTAAAATACTTTATCTACAAGGAAATGGTTCGAACAAAGGTTGACCAGGACATTTGACTGTACCATCAATTTTGACCTTGAGATCAATTTTCAAGGTCAACTGGAGGTAAGACCCTGTTTTAAAATAAGAACCCCTATTTTTGTCTACGGATTTGAAAAGAGCGGGAAATTTCAAGTCCACAATGATCTGCGGAAAATTGGTTTTTGTTACCTTGGAAAGATGAAAAATTAAGGTCAAATGTCTGAGAAACGACCAGATGCCTTTTTCTGAATTGTCTTGGACCTGAAGGTCATGATGGTCAAGGTGATGCACACCTTAACATTTCATCGATTTTTGTGAAGCATTTTTGAACGTTTGTTTACCCCGAAAAACCAAGACAATGAAAAAAGGCATCTGGTGGTTTCTCAGACATTTGACCTTAATTTTTTACCTTTCCAAGGTCACAACAACCATTTTTCCACAGGTAATTCTTGACGTGAAACCTCCCGCTTTTTTCAAATCCGCAGTCAAAAATAGGGATTCTCACTTAAGAAAAGGGTCTTACCTCCATTTGACCTTGAAAATTGACCTCAAGGTCAAAATTTATGGTACAGTCAACTTCCTGGTCAACCTTTGTTCGAACCATTTCTTCGTAGACAAAGTACTTTAGCAGATATCTGGTCGTTTCTCAAATATTTGACCTTAGTTTTTCACCTTTCCAAGGTCACAAGAACCATTTTTCCACAGATCATTTTTGACGTGAAATTTCCCGCTTTTTTCAAATCCGCAGTCAAAAATAGGGGTTCTTTTTTAAGAAAAGGGTCTTACCTCCGTATGACCTTGAAAATTGACCTCAAGGTCAAAATTTATGGTACAGTCAAATGCCCTTCCTGGTCAACCTTTGTTCGAACTATTTCATCGTAGACAAAGTATTTTAGCAGATATCTGGTCGTTTCTCAGACATTTGACCTTAATTTTTCACCTTTGCAAGGTCACAAGAACCATTTTTCCACAGGTCATTTTTGACGTGAAATTTCTCGCTTTTTTCAAATCCGCAGTCAAAAATAGGGGTTCTCATTTAAGAAAAGGGTTTTACCTCCATTTGACCTTGAAAATTGACATCAAGGTCATAATTGATGGTGCAGTCAAATGTCCTTCCTGGTCAACCTTTGTTCGAACCATTTCTTCGTAGATAAATTATTTTAGAAAATGTTTGGGATCATAGATTAAAATGGGTCATCGTGTATATATGTATAGCTAGTGACGATAAGAATTCTCCTAGGGGGTTTGAGTTAATGGGTGGAACTGATATATTATGAGTGAATTTCTTTTATCGATGAATGTAAATTTTATTTTTAAATTTAACTTCAGATAAGGGGCCGTCTATAAATTACGTTAAAAAAGTGACGGGGGGCCGTTCGCGTCTAGTATAATGATTGGGAA
>JAAAKG020096679.1:0-16071 GCA_010014905.2 Druon quercuslanigerum
ACCTGAAAATTGTAGTAAAAGACAAATTTCACTGTGTTCGTCAGGTTACTGTAACCAGGAATTTCTCTCTGTGTAGGTCAAGTTATTATTCGTGGTTTCAATAAATTTATATTCAATCAATTAACAGTGTATGCAATTTTATTTTCAACATATCTAGTTGTGTTTCCTACATCTCAATATAAACTGAATGTTATTCTTGAACTCATATATTTAAATTTATCTCCTTTTAAATTTAAAAAATTAAAAAAAACTTTGCTCTAGAGTTTCAGATTCTAGGTCTTTTCTAGAGTTACAAAATATAACATATAGGTTTCTTCTTGCAGTAAAAAGATGACTTCTCTGAATTTTCCTTTCGAGGTTGAACTTAAGGTGCTTGAATCGCAAATATCCTTTTAATGAACAATACAATTAGGCTAGCTTCTCTTGCAAATTTGAAAAGTCCTAAAATATATTTCTATGTAACCCGTTGTCAGATCATAGAGCATTATCATTAAGCCATAAAAATTTAAAGGGCCGAACCTCCGCGGGTATAGCAGTAAGAGAATTGTCTTATAATCTAATACATTGTCAGTATAGAGATGACATATTTCGAAGACGATTTTAATATAAAGGAAGTGAAATGGTGAAATATTGTTGTGGTAGGGTGTAATAAAAACAGTCTTCTATAGCCAAGCACAAGATTTTTTCGGATTCCGAAAGGCATAACTGATCAAAATGAAAAGTTTTTGGAAAGATCTCGTGTTGTGCCTAGTGATCTGTCAATAAGTAAACCTATTATATTCTTAAAGAGAAGAAGGGAAATGTGGATAAGTGTTTTGGTCGTGCACCTTTAGGTGCAAGTCAATTAGAAAATGCCCGGATTTGCGAGAAACATTTTATGAGTGATAAGTCTTTTTTAGTAGAAGATTAATCTTCTTGGCCAGGAAAACTGAAAAATTTGTCAGCATAAGGTAGAGATTTTTGAAATTAATATTTCGTTGCTTTTTTGTATCGAGAAAAATCATGAATTTTCTTATGATATTTTCGTTATTTGTTAAATTTAAAATAAAATTTGTTAAATTTTTCTTATTTGTAATAGGAGAATAATATTTCTTTTATTTTAGTCACTCACTATTGATAAATTTGTCATTGCTAGATTGTCAATTCCTAGTCTTGAATTTACTCCTCTAATCTCATGAGATGGGTTATCAAGTATCAGTTTCAGTATTTCTGTATGATTTGTTAAAACACTTCATATTTTATTATTATCTTCATAAAGATGGTCTAATTCCTTAATTATTCCTTGTAAACCATTCGGTGAAAGTCTTCTATTATATTTACCAATCCTCTTCTAAAACGTTGTTTAACCATAATATTATCCAGGATGATTTCATTAGTTTTTAATCTGTATACTTGTTCAGTTATGCTAAGAATTGTTCGTTCAAATATACATGAATTGCAGTTTAAAACTAGAAATTCTTCGATGCTACTTATTGTGCTTATTGTTGCATAAGTACTGGTTAATTTTATTCCAATTGTAATTGTCCATTTGTTATCGTATACAATTGATTTTCCTAGTTCTTCTCTGTATCGGCTTCCTTTATTTTCTGTTATCGTTACTCGTACCTGGCTGAGCTTCATCATTGTCATTATGAGAACCGTGTATGTTATTAATAGGATCTTCATCTGTAACAAAGATGTTCAAAATATATTTGTGTCCTTTACTGTTATTTAATAGAGTACAATGAGTTTTTCCTACTTCTTTGATTTTATAAGGGCCCCATTGTTAAATTTCCTTAGTAAAATGTTTTTGTTTTGGTGGTTTTGATTTTACTTCTTTGGCTTCTTTTATTTTTCTTTGAGCTTCTTCTAATTTATTTTTATTTAATAATATCTGTCGTTCTTCTTCATATATTTCTCCTGCCTCAGATTATAGCTATAGTTGTAAGTTATAGTTGGTTTGTCTAAAGTTTCATCCCAATCTTCTAAATCACGTGTATGCAGTGAGATGTACTCTGTGGATGATAGCAAGTTGTAAAAGTGTGCTTGATTCTTAAATTGTTTGTTTGTTCCTTTAATTCTTTAAAAGTAAATTCGCTTCCATTTTCTATTAATATTTCCTTAGGTTTTTTATTTTGTTTTAAACATCTGTTTTATACCATCCGGTCCATAACTTGTCAGATAATCTTGAATTACGTTAATATATTCATTTCCTCCACCAGTAGATTTAAAGGATCTTATCAGATCAATGCTTATTTTATCCTCAAGAGTTTCTGGTATATCAAGTTCAGTGTATGAGGTGTATATCTTTCCCCATTTGTCTTTTCGAAAAATAATACAATTTTCTAATAATTCATGTACGTCTTTAGTGATATTTGGTAAATTAGTGACATTTCTAATTCGTCTTACAATAATGTGTTTTCCATTATGTCCACCGAACACTTGTTCGTGAGCTTCTCTTATAATTTTTCTTCCATATGTGTTTCCAGTTATTTTTGTTAAATATTTCGTTTGCTTTTCTTCGTTCCATGATTTGACTAAAAGTCTTTTGGTCTCTTCTTCCTGTAATTCTTTCTTAAATATTCTAATAGCATGTTCGCTTAGTGGTTTCCTAAAGAATTTAATTAGAGTTTCTTATGCCTCTTCTGCTGAAATTTTTATTCTCTTATGTTTTTAATTTTCTTGGTTTCTTATCCATATTTCTTTAATTCTTGTAGGATCGCATTTATTTCTCATTATCATTTGATTGAATATTTTAGGTTTAAATACAGTTGTTTTCCTAATAGTTCCTTTAGTCGCAGGTCAATTTTTGTTCTATATTACTTTGGTGGGACTTGCATGTTTGTGGCGGTAGTGAGAAAGTGTGCAGTGACAGGTGGTGAGAAGTTTTTGCGGATTTTGTGTGGAAGATGTGAGTAGAGTATGAATTGGAGAGTTAAAAAATATTTTCATTGTAGTTTTGTAGTGGAATTAGACTAATTAGAGAAATTAAGGTTAGAAATTGTAGTTGATCGTTGATCGTCTATTAAATTAAGATTAGGTTGCCAAGAGAGCTGAGAAGTTTGGTGGTCAGGAGTTTGGGTCTTCATTGTGGACAAGGGTGGTTCTCGTAGTGCTGGGGGATGTTAGGGGAGAAAAAAGGGTGTCTGTAAGGGTTGTGAGGGGTAAAATAGTGTAAAAAAGCAAAATTTATGGCGATAAGCGACAGCGGCCTTGAGAGAAATCTGTTGGCTGAAGTAGCTACTGTGCTAAACTACAGGGCTGGGAAGGAGGGGAGTGAAGGCAGAGCGGCGAAGAACGGGCATCGGAAAATAAAAATAGAGGAGAAAATGTGAGTATGGGACGAGGAGAAGGGCTTTTTGAAGGAAGTGCAGAGGAATTTGTTTCGTGGAAAGTATAAGGTTGGGAATTAAGCAGAGCGGAGGAGTGTTAAAGGTCCTCTCCTGGAACGAATCAGGGTTAGAGAAGAAAGAAGAGGATTTTTGGAGGTATATTCAGGAATTTGATATCGTCGAATTGATAGAGACGTGGGTAGAGAGAGAGAGAGAGAGAGAGAGAGGGGGGGGGGAATGGGATAGTGTAGAGCCCGAGTTGCCAAGGAGGTATAGCTGGAGGCCACAGGAGGCGGTCAGAGTAAAGAAGAAAGAAAGGTTGAGTGGGGGCATTATAACAGGGGTTAGGGATGGATTAGAGGAAGAAGTTCATGGAGAGGAAAAGGGACAGGGCATGCAAATGAAGTGAGTAAAGATAGAAGAGGTAACATATAAGTTTGTGACTGTGTACAATAAGGATGGGATAGAAAGGGTTAAAGAAAGGGTGGGAGACTTACTAGGTCTGGTTACTATATACTGAGGGGCGGGGGCTTTAATGCAAGGATTGGAGGGGGGTGGGCAGGCCCCCTTCTCTGTATCTGGAAGGGGAGAGCATCGAAAGGAAATCGAAGTATAAGTTAATAAATAAAAATTGGGATTTTCTAAGAGACTGGATGGAGGACAGAGGATGGGATGTGGCGAATGGTATGGTGACAGGGGACGAAGAGGAAGAATACGAGTATGTGAGTAAGATCGGCGTATCGGTGATAGACTATGTGATCATGAATGTGCAAGGGTGGGAGAAGATAAAGAAATTCGCAGTGGAAGCGAGGGTGGGATCGGACCATCAGCCATTGAGTTTGTTGATAAAGGGGGAGGGTGTGAAAGAAGGGTTCTTAGGAAAGAGGGTGTCATGAACGAGAAAAGCAATATAGTAGTGTTTGGAGCAGTTGGGAAACGTAAGCTTTAAGAGGGAGTCGGTGAAAGAGATATGGAAGGACCTGAAAGAAAAAGTAAAAAAGTGTTTGTGCAAAAGAAGGTATTTAGAAAGAAGAAGAAAGAAATGGTAAAGACATGGTGGCATAGGGAATGTAAAATGATGATGACAAAGGTGAAAAACAAGTGCAGGAAGTAGAAGGAAGGAATTGCGAAAAGGGAGGAGTACGTGGAAATGAGAAAGGAGATTAGGGTCACGTGTAAAAGAAAGAGCAGGAAAAGGAAAACGAGCCTGAAGAGAAGTTGCAAAATTTTAAGATAGAAAGGGACGTGCGGAAGATAATTAATAGGTTTAGGAAACATAGGATAGGGATAAGTGAGAAGATAGGGAGTGACGAATGGAGGGAATTTTTTAACGATTCATTTCAGGGATCAGACACATGGATAAGGGGATTAGAAAAACGAGAGATGTATACGGAGAAGAGCTGAATAACGAAAAGAAAGATTAGCAGATAAGGAAGTTGAAAAGGTCTAAGGCAGCAGGGCTAGACGGTGTAGAGAACGAAGTATGGCTTTTTGGTTCCAAATTTTCGTATAATCCTTTTTATACGATCTTCTTTTAATTTGTTTTTAACCCGCATGCTTTTATTATCTTTGCTATTAGCTTTGCTGCAGCGATTAATTTTATAACTATCTAATTTCTTGCTACCTTCTTCAGCTATATTTTTTAATTCTCCGTCAATTTATACTCCTATTTCTACTTCAGTTATTGTTTTCGGTTTGTGTAGCTTTATTGTGTTTATTTGTTCCGTTATCAATTCAACTTTTATGTTAGGATTAATCTCTCTGAATTTTTTGATAACTTCTTGTTTTGCTAATATTATGGGATTACCATGTATAATAATTTTCCAGTTAAAATTCTATTTTTCTAATTTCTTTTCTCTTTTCATTGAATTCTTTTATCGTTATTCTTAGTCGTAAGAACTCAATTTTATTCGTTTCAAATCGAAAAGATGATGCTAAATAAATTTCTTTATCCTTTTTTCGTTCCTCTTCTAATTCTTTATTCAGTGTTAGTATGTCGAAATATGAATATTGTCTTAACACTTTCAAGAATGTGTCTAAATCGCAATCGTCTAACTACTCAAATAGTTTCAAAACATTTCTCGTTAACATCTCGAGTCACCCAAAAGTGACTGCTTATAGGTTTTTCTTTTTTATGGGAGTGATAGCATTCTCAGTCAAATTTTTTGATTGTTTTGATACAATTTCAATAATAATTTCATTTTTGATTATTCTTTGTTGCTTTTTCATTGGCTTCTTTCTTCTACGTTGTGGCAAGAAATTAAACGGATTGTTGTAACTGCAAATTTCGAAAATAACGCCGTCATTACTTTCTGGAAGCATCTAGTACAAATAGAAGCTTTTCAGTTTTGGTTCCATCTCCTAATTTTCATCACCTAGTTGTATAAAGTTCACCTTGGACTTGGTTATTATTTTCATGCTGCACATTCATCTTCAAGTCCGGCATTCACTTATTGTATATGGCGTTAAGATGTTTATTCTTTTCTACAGCTTCTTACCATCTTAAGTCTTCAGATCTTTCTGGACATTTGATTTCTACGCCACCGTATTCTACCTCATATTAGAAATTGGAAATTTATTTCGTAGCAAGCTTAACTGCTGGAGAGGCGCTCTTTAATTCTAACAGTTCAAGATCAATCAAACCATCTGAAGATAATTCGCGGTAGGGAATTTTAGGATCAACCAAAATACCAGACAGTTCAATCTGAAAGGATTTCTTTCTTTCTCTTCGTGTTGCTTTCCATAGCAGAGCTTTTGTTTCCAGATAGGATGGAGGGTAAAGTAACTGCTTTACTTGCACAGCACATATTGTTGTGTCACGTCTCCTGTACATCGGCCCAAAACTAGAGGCAGTACATACTTCCATTTTGGAAACGATTACATGCAATGCTTCCAGATTGACTTTTCGTATTTTGTTTTACTGCAATTCTGTTTATCTGTTTCTCCTCTAAGAGCTTCAAGATATCAGCTTGCTAAACTTTGTCCATTTCTGAATCCATGTCAGGTGTCTGGGGTTTTACACCGTTATCTTTATAGATTTCATTGTGCAGTCAAAACTCGAGCATCATACGATCCTCTCTCTGAGATATTTCATCTTTTGCCAGCATTAGTCTCGTAAACTATTGAAATAAATCCTTTAGCCAAATCAGTCGTCTTATTTATTTAAAAAAAAACGTTGAGTTCTGTTTGCTAAGTTCCTGTGCACTTACAACAATTGTTGAAACACAGCAACTATAATCAGGGATGGAACTTCATTTTTTTCACCTTCAAAATTTTCTTGGCCACAAAGCCAGTCAACAAATTCTTTACACCTTGCATGATGAACAAACACGTTATATGACTCCATAATAACATCTTCATATAAGAGTTTGCGTTTCTGCTAATTAGTTTTAAAATTATTCTCTCTTCTGCACTTTGGAGCTTCCAGAATCTCAACATGAATTTTAAATTCACTGTTCCCCAGTTTCTTACGAGTTTTCCGATTGTCGCAACTTCGTTTTTCATTCGGATCTTTCTTTGAAGACAGAGAGAGCAGTCCTAAAAGGTTCTAATGACTTTAAAAAAATAATACAAAACTATTTATAAGATATAGAATAAAGTCGACTTATATTTAAAAACAGAGTCTCGGAGAAAAAGTTAAGTCATTCTTGCTTAAAAGCATTCTATGAATTAAGCGATCTTTTCCAAGAAATAATCTGAAGGTTAAAAATGTTTAAAAAAGCTTCTCTAGAGTTTAAAGGAAAATCAAGGAATTTAAAAGAGAGCGGATTTAAAAGAAACCGAGAGCACCAGTGTTCACGCAGACCTTGACATTTTTGGACCCCCCCCCCCCCCTCCCTGTCCACAACCGACGAGCTCATTATTGAGCTCATTATGAGCACCGGTGTTATAAAGTTTTATAACGTTCCATTGATCCAGTGATGAAAAAAAAGCTAAAATAATAAAGAATAGTGAAGATTGATTGTCTGGTGCAATTGAAAAAGAATAGATTGTACCAATAATCATTAATTGATTGTTCTCTAATCTTTAAAAACTACTTTACTTGCAATTATTTATTTGGAACTGAAGTTCAATTAAATGATACTTCAGCATATTAAAAAAGACAATAATAATACTGGTTATTGGTTCGACTAAGTGATCAAACAAAGTAAAATGTATGGAAAAATATATTTCAAGATAAAATATACTACAGAAAATATTAATGAAGCAAAATATCCAATTGAAGAGATCATTAAATTAGTGGAAGAAATTAAGAAAAAGAAAAAAATACTGAAATTAATAAAAATAAAATTTTTTACAAATATAAATTTGTAATTCTTTTTTAATTCTTATTAAATATATAGTGCATACATTTTCTCATTAAATTAAATTTGTTTGAAATATTCAAATGGTTTAAATATAAAACATTCTTAGTTAGAGGACTCTGTAAACAAATTGACTTGAAGAAAAAAGATCAACGTCTTAATTTTTTAATTTTAATTATTTAAATAATTAATAGTTCATGTATATTGTAGCATTAGAGTAAAAAAATCATCGAAAAGATATTCTTAGTTCAGTTCGTAGAAAAATTTTTGCCTCTTCGTTGAGAAATAGCCAAGATCTAAATATTTCGATAAACATTTTCCAAACAATTAGTAATTGTAAATTTTTAAAGTATCATAGAAAAAAATTATCACGAATATATTCTTAGTTAATTATGTAAAAAATTGAGCATATTTGTAGAAGAAAAACCAAACTCTTAATCTTTTAATCAAAACTGTTTAAATAATTAATAGTTCTTGTAAATTTACAAAGCAACAAAGAAAAGAGTTATTCTTAGTTGACTCCATAAAAAATTGACTCATAGAAAAAAATTAAACTCTTAATTTTTAAACAAAATTGTTTAAATAATTATTAGTTCTTGTAAATTTGTCAAGCAACAGAAAAAATCTTAATTTTTCATCGAAATCGTTTCAATAATTAATAGTTCTTGTAAATTTACAAAGCAACAAAGAAAAAAGAGACCACATAGACATTCTTAGTTGATTTCGAAAACAAATTGACTCGTAGGAAAAAGGCAAAAACCTTAATTTTTTAATCGAAATAGTTTAAATAATTAATATTTCTTGTAAATTTACAAATCAAGAAAGAAAAAAATCATTGAATAGTGATTCTTAGTTGACTCCGGAAACAAATTGACTAGCAGAAAAACACAAACTCTTATTTTTTAATTTAAATTGTTTAAATAATTAATATTCTAGTAAATTTGTGAAGCATGAAAGAACAAATTAATTGAATAGTTATTCTCAGTTGACTCCATAAACAAATTGACTTGCAGAAAAGAAGAAAAACTCTTAATTTTTAATTGCAATTGTTTAAATAATCAATATTCTAGTAAATTTGTAAAGCAACATAGAAAAAAGTAATCGCATGAATATTCTCAGTTGACTTCGAATAAGCAAACAAATTGACTGGTAGCAAAAAGACAAACTCTTAATTTTTGAACTAAATTGTTTAAATTATTAATAGTTCTTGTAAATTTATAAAGCAACAAAGAAATAAGGCATTGAATAGTTATTTTTAGTTGACTCTGGAAACAAATTGACTCGTAGAAAAAAAGACAAACTCTTAATCTTTTAATCTAAAATGTTTAAATAATTAATAGTTCTTGTAAGTTTACAAAGCAACAAAGAAAAAATTTATTCTTAGTTAACTCCATAAAAAAATTGAGTCATAGAAAAAACCAAACTCTTAATTTTTGCACGAAATTGTTTAAATAATTATTAGTTTTTGTAAATTTGTCAAGCAACAGACAAAATCTTTATTTTTAATCGAAATCATTTAAATAATTATTAGTTCTTGTAAATTTACAAAGCAACAAAAAAATGAGACCACATAGACATTCTTAGTTGATTTCGAAAACAAATTGACTCGTAGGAAAAAGGCAAAAACCTTAATTTTTTAATCGAAATAGTTTAAATAATTAATATTTCTTGTAAATTTACAAATCAAGAAAGAAAAAAATCATTGAATAGTGATTGTTAGTTAACTCCGAAAACAAATTGACTGCTAGAAAAAAGACAAACTCTAATTTTTTTAATCTAAATTGTTTAAATAATTATTAGTTATTGTAAATTTACAATGGAGGAAAGAGAAAAGGCATTGAATAGTCATTTCTAATTGAATCCGTAAACAAATTGACTCTTAGAGAAGAAGGCAAACTCTTAATTTTTAATTGTAACTGTATAAATAATTAATATTCTTGTGAATTTGTCAAGCAACCAAGAAAAAAGTCATTTAATAGTGATTCTTAGTTGACTCTGGAAACAAATTGACTCGTCGAAGACAGCCAAACTCTTAATTTTTAATCGAAATTGTTTAAATAATTAATATTCTTGTAAATTTATCAAGCTACATAGAAAAGAGTCATCGCATATACATTATCAGTTGACTTTGATTAAGTAAACAAATTGACTGGTAGAAAAAAAGACCAACTCCTAATTTTTAATTAAAATTATTTAAATAATTATTATTTTTGTCAATTTGTCAAGCAATAAAGAAGAAAGTCATTTAATAGTGATTCTTAATTCAACGCTGTTTCATTTAAAATAAAAATGTTAAAAATGTTAAAAATTTAAATTAGATTAACATCAAATTTAAAATCCTATTTAACGTCCAATAATGAAGGTAATGAGCAACATCGTATTGTAATTTGAAAAAAAGATATACATTTTCCTAAATAAGTGAAAAATTTGAGCAGATAGGAACAGCAACGAATGACGATGCTCTCTCCCTGATACCTGAGAACCAAGTCTTTGATATAGGGAAATGGGAAAGGGAAATGGGAAAGGGTAAATAGGGAAGGGGAAACGGTAAAGGGGAATGGAGAACAGGAAAAGGATAGTGGAAAATGAGAAAGGATGAAAATGGCAAGGAGAAAAAACGAGAAACCGGAAAGCGTGAAAAGGTAAAGAAAAAGGGGGAAATACGAGAAGAGAAAATAAATAGGGGAAAGGAAAGAATAGGAAAAAGAACAAGGGTTAAGGGGAACGGGGAAATGGAAAAATGGAAAAGGCGAAAGAGTGAAAAGGGAAAGGGGAAACTATAAAGGGAATAAGTAAAAGGAAAAGGGAAGGGGGAAATGAGGAAGGGAGAAGAAAAAGGTTAAGGAAGAAATGGGAAACAGAAAAAAAGGTGGAAGGAAACGGGGAAAGGATGAAAAGAAAAAGGTTAAAAGGGGAAAGGAAAAAGGGAATGCGTAACAGTAAAAGGGAATGGGCAAAAGGAAAGTGGAAGGATAAATAAGAAACCGGAGAACCAAGTCTTTGATTCTTAAATATATTTTCAGGAATTCTGCACATTATACAAATATTTTCAGGTTTAAATATAAACCAAAAATGTAATAGTTGATATTTAAAAAAATTAAAAACATTTGAATTCACTAAAAAAACAAATTTTAAACCAATAGTTATAATAGTTTACTACTAAACTGTAAAAAAATAAAAAAATTGTACCACTCAGAATCGTAAAATTACCAGGAAAAAATTGGTGCAACTTTACTATTCTGATTATGTTAGAAGTTACAACCAAATCTTGTAACTTTACTATTTTTAGAATGACAATATAGCAAGGCGTTGTAAAAGTACAGTTTATGCTTGTGCATCTGAGAATTTTTGACGCTGGTAAAAGTACAGAAACCGTCAAAAATTTCTTTTTCCAACGTAATCTCACGTGTTCAAATTTGATAATTGAAAACGCGGCGTAATTGCACAGCTCTTAACGTAGTATAAGTAGAAATAATTGTAAAGTTTCAAGGTATCAGCGAATAATGAAAAAAATGGTAAAATGACAATTCTTTGTAAAAGAGTGTTTCCGGAAATTTTTGGTAATTTACGGTAATTTGATCAACTTATATATGGTGATTTTTCATAAATTACCGCAAAATTGTATTATCTGCAACCAAATATAATTATTTACCTCTGACGACACTTTTCACTCCCTAGGGAGTAAAAAGTGCTTTATGTCTGACGCCCCTTGAAAACGCGCCATTGTATGCATGTAAAGCAGGCGTAATTTGACCACTTCCAGCCAAGTTGTTTCGCACATGTGCCCGCTATACATGCACTGCACCGTGCAAGTGAAACGGGGAAAGGATGAAAAGGAAGAGTTTTAAAGGGCAAGGGAAAAAGGGAAAGCAAAACAGTAAAGGGTAATGGGTAAAAGGAAAAGGGTAGGAGAAATAAAAAGCCGGAAACAGCGCAAAGGGAAAACGGAAGGAGAAAGGAAAAGGCGGAAATGGGAGAAATAAAAGGGGAAAGAAGACAATAGGAAAAAGTACAAGGGTAAATGGAACGGGCAACAAAGAAAGAGGAGAGAGGAGATAATAGAAAGGGAGAGGAGATAATAGAAAGGGAAAGGTGAAACAGTAAAGGGGAAAGAAAATCGTAAAAGGGATAAGAAAGGGGAAAGGTACAGACTAGAAGGAAAATGAGAAATGGGTACAGTGGAAGGGAAATAGGAAAGGGTAAAAAGGGAAAGGGGAATGAGGTAAAGGGAAGGAGAGAACGATAAAGGGGAACGACTGAAAATGGAAAAGTGAAAGGGAGAAAAGAAAAGGGAAAAGTTAAAGGGGAATAAGAAAGGGGAAAGAATAATTGGAAAGGGAAAATTGTGAAAGGGAGAACTCAAAGAGATATAGAAAGATTTTTCGATCCAGACCCAGCCTGGTCATTCCCACTAAACTTCCCGTATCTGCTTCACATGCTTGATTTCAAGGAGGGTAGGACATAAAGTATAGGAACGGGAAGATGGAAAAAGGGAAAAGACGTCAGAGTGAAAAGGGAAAGTGGAAACGATAAAGGGGATTGTGTAAAAGGAAAAGAGAAAGGGGAAACGGTAAAGGGAAATAGGAAAAAGGTAAATATTAGGGGAAAATTAAAAGGGGAAAATAAAACAAGTATGGGGAAATGGGAGAAAGAGAACAAGATAGAAGGGAACGGGGAAAGAATTAAAAGAAAAAGGTTAAAGGGTAAGGGTGAAGGGGCAAGCGAAACAGTAAAAGGGAATGGAAGAAAGGAAAAGGGAAGGAAAACATTAGAAAACGGAAAGGAGAAAAGGGAAAGGAGAAGGGGTAAATAGGAACAGAGAAAAGTAAAAGCGTAAAGGAAAGAATTGGAAAAAGAACAAGGGTTAAAGGGAACGGGGAAATGGAAAAGGGAAAATTCGAAAGAGTGTAAAGGGAAAGGGGAATGGGTAAAAGGGAAGGGGAAAATAAGAAAGGGAAAAAGAAAAAGGGTGAGGAAGAAATGGGAAACAGAGGAAAAGGTTGAAGTGAACGGGGAAAGGATGAAAAGAGAATGGTTAAAAGGAGAAGGGAAAAAGTGAAAGCGTAACAGTAAAATAGAACGGATAAAAGGAAAAGGGAAGGAAAAATAAGAAACCGGGAAAAGTTCACTTCAACCGGGAAAAGGGAAAATTCGAAAGAGTGTAAAGGGAAAGGGGAATGGGTGAAAGGGAAGGGGAAAATAAGAAAGGGAAAAAGAAAAAGGGTAAGAAAGAAATGGGAAACAGAGGAAAAGGTTGAAGTGAACGGGGAAAGGATGAAAAGAGAATGGTTAAAAGGAGAAGGGAAAAAGTGAAAGCGTAACAGTAAAATAGAACGGATAAAAGGAAAAGGTAAGGAAAAATAAGAAACCGGGAAACGTTCACTTTAACCGTGAAAGGTTAAGAGAGAAGGGTAAAGGGAAAATCGAAAGAGTAAAAGGGAATGGGTAAAAGGAAAGGGGAAGGATAAATAAGAAACCGGAAAGAGTGAAAAGGGAAAGCGGAAGGAGACAGGAAAAGGCGAAAATAGGGAAAATAAAAGGGGAAAGAGGACAATAGTAAAAAGTAAAAGCGTAAAGGGGACGGAAAATTGAGAAAAGGGGAACAGGGGAAATGGTAGAAAGGGAAAAGTGAAACGGTAAATGGGAAAAGGCTATCATAAAAGGGATTGGGAAGGGGTAAGGTGGAGAAAAAGGCGATCATAAAAGGGATTGGAAGGGGGTAACGTAGAGGCAAGGGGGAAAATGAAAAAGGGGTACATGGGAAGAAAATGGAAAACCGTCAAAAGGGAAAGAGGAATAAGTAAAAGGGAAGGGGAGAACAAGAAAGGGAAATTATGAAAAGGGAGGGAGAGAACGAGAAAGGGGAAGGTTGAAAATGGAAAAAGAAAAGGGAGAATGGAAAAGGGGAAATTTAAAGGGGAATAGGAAAGGGGAAATAATAATTGGAAAGGGAAAATGTTAAATGGGAGAGCTAAAGCCAAACTTATATCATCTGTTTCACATGCTTGCTTTCAAAGAGGGTAGGGCAAATCTATAGGAAAAGGAAAATGGGGAAAGACGTCAGAGTGAAAAGGGAAAATGGAAACGATAAAGGGGAATGTGTAAAAGGAAAAGAGGAAGGGAAAAATGAGAAAGGGTGATAATGGAAAGGGGAAAAACGAGTATGGGGAAATAGGGAAAAGAGAAAAAGGTTGAAGGGAATGAGGAAAGAATGAAAAGGGAAAGGATAAAGGGGAAGGAGAAATCGAAACATAACAAGGGAATGGGGGAAAGGAAAAGGGAAGGAAAAAATAAGAAGGCAGAAAGGTTGAAAACGAAAAAGAAAAAGGGAAATTGGGAACAAAGAAAAATAAAAGGGGAAAGGGAAGAATAGGGAAAAGAACAAGGGTCAAAGGAAACGGGGAAATGACAAATGGAAAATGCGAAAAAGTTAAAAGGGAAAGGGGAAACGATGAAGTGGAATAAATGAAAGGAAAAGGAAACGGGAGAATAAGAAAGGGGAAAAGAAAAAGGGTATGGAAGAAATGGGAAACAGAGAAAAAGGTGGAAGGGGACGGGGAAAGGATGAAAAGAGAAAGTTTAAAGGGGGAAAGGTAAAGTGAAACAGTAAAAGTGAATGGGGGAAAGGAAAAGGGAAAGAAAAAATGAAAAACCGGAAAGAGTGAAAAAGGAAATCAGAAGGAGAAAGGAAAAGGCGTAAATTAGAAAAATAAAAGAGCAAAGGGGACCACAGGAAAAAGTAAAAGGGTAAAGGAAACGGGAAATGAAGAAAGGGGAAAAGTGGAATTGGTAGAAAATAAAGGTGAAACGGTAAAGGGAAAATGAAATTGTAAAAGGTATTGGGAAAGGGTGAAGGGAAAGGCAAGGAGGAAAACTAGAAATTGGTAAAAAGGGAAAAGACGTAAGAGTGAAAAGGGAAAGGTGAAAGGTTGAAAATGGAAAGGGGAAAAGGAAAATGTCCAGGGGAATTGGGAAAAGTGAAAAAGGTAGAATGAAGGAGAAAAGAATGCGAAGGGAATGGTTAAAGGGGGAAGAGAAAAGGGGAAGGCGAAACAGTAAAAAGTAATGGGGAAAGGAAAAAATGAGAAACCGGAAAAGGGGACAAGGGAAATGAGAAAGGGGAGAGGGGGAAGGGGATAGGAAAAGGCGCCCAACAATTTGATTATGCCCTCGATACAGAATGTAATATTTTAGTCCCTAGAGAGTAAAAAGTACTTTCTAATCTCTCGGGAGTAAAAAGTAGAACTTGTTAAATGCATTTCCTAAATATAATATTGCAGCCTTATAATGGATAATAATTTGTGTAACAAATTTTGGAGGAATGCAGTAATTTGATAAACACATTAGTTATTGATATTAAAGATTAGATAATTAAAAACAATTTCTTGGCAACGCATGAGGCAAAGATAATTCCCAATCAGAGGAGATTTAATTTGGACTTATCTCGATCAGCATGACACAGGTAGTTGTTTCGTACTAAGTAGGGGAACTTCTTTATCACTTTATTATAACTTCAACTCATCAGAGTTTCAGTTTCGATGACCTCGGATAACTGTGGTACTCGTTTTCATAAATTTTATTTCTGTGTACGTTATTTTCAATCTTTCCTCGTTCGGGAAAACAGCAAATGTTTCCTCAGTGTTCTCGATTTTCTGAAATGTGGACCAGTTTATCAGTGAAGCTCAAGGATATTTAAGGGAATTTTCCTTGTCACTCGTCAAACATCATAAACGAAAAAAGAATACGAAAAAAATGAGAGTGTCGACGTATACCTATCAGGTGAGTTTTTATGTATAGACAAAAATTTATACTTTTTGAAGGTTTTGGATGATTTATAACATTTTTTGTTATCTTATCTGCAAATCTTGAAGGATTTTGAGATTATAAGACATCTAGAATCGTATTTATATCTGTATTTTATTCGATTATTCACGTGAAAAATGTATCTCTTTTTTTAAAAAAACGTGTGTGAAGTATTATTTTCTCCATTTTAAAATTATCTAAATCAGTGCTGGGTAAGTTACTTTTTTTGAGTAACTAGTTACAGTTACTGGATTAAGTAACTACAAGACACCTAAAAAGTTACTTTTTGCTTTCTTAATTTTTTAATTAATAAAAAATAAATGAACTTAATTTCAAACAAATTGGGTATTATGTAAAGTAAATAAAAATTCTTTGAAAAGTCAACGATTTTTTAATAATTGAACTTTCTTCCAAAAGTAGTTAAAATTTTAACAAAATAAATGAATTTTTAATAAAAAAGTGAAATTTAAAGGAAAAGTTATTTTTTAACCAAATATTTATATATTTAAAGGTTTTAGAAGTATTAAAAATATTTAAAAATAATTTAATTTTTTTTTTATTTTAAAAATTAATTTTAATTTAATACTATAAATATTTTTTTAAATTTCAAAAGTGTACCACAATTGGTAAAAAGGACTCTGTAAGATTTTGAA
>JAAAKG020096690.1:0-16070 GCA_010014905.2 Druon quercuslanigerum
ATGAAATTGTGTATATTGAAGTCACGCAGGTGATTAAGAATTACACAAAATGATAAGAATAATATATTTTCTATCGCTAGCCGCTAGCAACAAATATTAGAAATAAATTTCAAAATCTGAAGAATAGATTTAATTACTAAAATAATTTAAATTTACTGATTGTTCTTACATTTTATTCGAGTATTATGGTTAATTTATTTGCAACATGATTTCGTAGAGAAAATAATTTCTTTCCAAGGAAATATACCACTTTGTTAATTGTTTGATCATTTTCGTTACTAAACTATAACAATTGAGAGTTTCTGAAACATTTTCTCAAAGAAATATGACTATTTGCGTATCTATTACAATAAGAAAAGCCAAATGTATAAAAAATAATTGATTACTCATCTCAAATGTTGGGACGATGAGACACTTCCTTATAGAACAAGTAATGTTATTGATAATATTATCTCATTTTCTAATGAATATTATGGGTTGAATCTTGAACTAAATATTTGTATTTTTTATTGTAATTGCATTAATTATGATGGTGAACGAGTTTCTTGATGTCTTTGCTTAATAAACAAATGGAAAAATACTGTTGTTGAAATGGACAAGTTTCACATTTTATGACAATCAAATTTAACTATTTAGCATCAAGTTCTAATACTGAATACTGAATTCTTCAAAAATGGTTTCAAATATTTAATCGGCGCAAAAGGTTAAACAAAAATAGTTATATAAATAATTATTTCGAATTTAAAAAGAAGTTGGACCTAGACGTATTGAACAAGTGCTAATAATTTTGGATCGAAGACATCCTAACGCGCTCTGTCAGCTGAGGCGTCAGGCGCTTGGTAATACTCAGTGCATGCGAACTCGGGTTCATTTCTTAGTAGTTGCGGATTTTTCAGTATATAACATTTTATTTTTTCTCATAAATAACAAATGTTATATATATCCTTTGATCTCACAAGTCTTACATGCAGTCGTTGGAGCCTCTAAGACAAATTAGATCTAATTTGTCTTAAATTCAGACCCTACTTCGACGCTAAACGTGCAAACACGGCCGATTGCAGACACTTTTAACATCAAAGCAGGGTCTTAATTCCATTGAAAACGCTATTTATTTATAACATACTTTACTGCTTTCAGAACCAACTAAGTTAGGAGTTACAGATTCAAGTAAGGCCTAAATATCGATTAGGGATATTAAATTTAATATACAATGTATAGTTTTTCATATTTTGTGTAGTAAATTATTGTTGTTTTTTTTTTTAATTCATGTTTTTGGTTAAGGATTTAATTATACGGTTAAAAATTATTTATTTTTGGTTAAATTTAATGGGTTTAAAACTTGATTTTTTATTGTTGAAAATTAATTCTGTTATACTGAAAATTTAGCTCTCCCATTTTTATGTGAAACCTTGTACTTTTTAGTTTAATGATCCAGTATTTCGTTGAAAATTAATCTCCCTCGATTGTGGGGGCCGCCACAAGGGATAGCGCCTTGGAAATAAACTTTCTTGTTAAAAATTCATCTTTTACGGTTTAAAAGTCAATTTATTTCTGAAACATTTAAATTTTTAGCGTAGAACCTTCCATATTTTGTTGAAAAATAATTTTTTCGGGCGAAAAATTAATCTTCTTTGTTTAAAAACCATCTATTTGGTCGAAGATTCAACTATTTTGTTACAAGTTTGTCTTTTTGCGTGGAATTAAATATGTTCAAAAAATTTTACTTTTTGTTGGAAAATCATTTCTGAAACTGTATATTTAATTATCCCATTTTAAGTTAAAAGTTTTTTTTAGTTGAAAATTCGACTATTTGGTTAAAAATTGTTTTTTTTTTTTTTTTTTTGGTAGAAAATTAATATTCATTTTTGAAAATTTAGTTTGTTAAGTTTTCAATTCAGCTATTTCGTTGAAAATCCTGCATTTTATTGAAAGTTTGATACTTTTGTTGAAAATTCAACTATTTTGTTAAAATCATCTTTCTTGGTTTAAAAATCAAATGTTTTTTTAAAAATGTGCCTGTTTGGATAAAGAATTCGTCTTTTATGTTAGAAAAGTTGGTTGAAAATTCATTTTATGTTAAAAGTTCTGCTGTCTTTAAACAAATTCGTCTTTTTAACGTGAAAATTTAAATATTTGGTTAAAAATTTATTATTATCACATTCAGCTCTTTGATTAGAAATTCAACTGTTTTGTTAAAAAAAAAATGTTTTTTGAAAATCTAACTATTACATTTTTTAAGTTATCCATTATAAGTTTAAAACTCAAGAATTTTAACTATATTTTTGTTTCAAATATTCTCTTTTATATAATAATCTCTTTTGGTTGAAAATTCAACAATTCAATCATATTGAATTTAATATAGTATCTACATTGATTTTATTTAACAGAATGACTGCAGCTGACAGCCACGTTATTCTTGCGTGGAGGGGGTAGGAGTAAAAAATAGCCCGTTATTGCTAACATAGTTTATGGACAACCCTTAAGGGTCAGACTTTTTTAATAATGAAGCTAAGATTGTTTAGCATATGTAAAGCGATTCTGTAGAGTTTAGGTTTTCTTTTGCACATTTAAAACTGATTTATCAATCAAAATAGGAGACCGTGAAAAAAAAATTCTCCTTGTCAATCAATCAATTTAGAATCGGCTCAGAAACCCTACTTCCCGAGATTCCATGACATGCGACTTGAGAGGAGGATTTAAAAACAGGGGTCGCGTGCGGAGTGTCAGAGTGAAAGTTTCACGTAAGACAAACAAGGTCGCACGACCTTCCCTCTTTCATTCGCCTTTTGCAGCACGTCGCGTCGCGTCTCCGTCGCGTCGCATTCCATATTTTCGTAAATTACCCTGGACCTCCTCGTTTTGAGGGTTGTGTTTGTATTAGAGAGGTAACCCCCACTTTTGCTACCAGTGGGCCACGCGCCATATAATGCTCGAATGGGGAAGATAAAGGCGGCCAGCGAACATTGTAAAACTTTACCGGAAGGTGGACACGAAGAGTGGCTTTCGCCCTGCCAGGCGTACGACTTGCCATAAATCTAGACCTCGAATCGAATCCTGTCCGAGTGCCGAAAGTATGTCGTAAAGCTTTCCAAAAGAGATTTCACGAAATTTTCGGCCTACAATCCTATATTGCGCATCCCTAACATCAGACAGTCTAACTTACAGTTCTAGAATTGTGTTTAGTCGAAAACCTTCCAGAAATATGAAAAAGGTTATGAAAGGGCAAGAACATTCTAAAAATGGCTCTTGTCAGATACAATTTTCTTCGGGCTTACAGAATTTTTAGTTAAAGTTTCGTTTAAGTTTAAATTGCCCTCTTGGACTACGCTTTTGTAAAAGTATTTGTTCTTTTGTTCTTTATCCCTTTTAAGAATATTTTTACAATTATTTCCAAGTAAACATTCAATTTAGCAGAAAAACCTCTCAAACTTAAGTTAGAATCTGTAGACTAGAAACTATTTAAAGTATAAATATCTTAATCACAGTTAAAAGACAACTAAATACAAAGAAAATTATCAATTCAACGGCTCTCAGTCTTATAAGTTTTTTAAGCTGATTTGAGTGGTAAATTCCTAATCTAGTATGAGAATATATTGAAATTCAACTTTGAAATTAGGAACTGTAAAATAATGTATCAATTCAATATTTATTATAGAAATTTTTCCTCTCTCATTTATAATATTTCGACTCGTTCATCAGGTTCTTTTTTTTACATTACATATTTTCAGATGCTTATTAATCTTAGGTTTCTTCACAAGGGAGAGTTTATTATTAATTTTAAGATGTTAATTTTCTTTGTCTACTGGTCTAAAATAATATTATTAAATATTGGTAACATTAAGGATGTGAAAAAAATGTCTCTATCTCTGCTGGGATCTGAACCCAGGACCTTCAGATTTCCGGTCTGATGCTCTTACCATTAATATGTGAAATAATCATGCATTATTGTTCTTTCTTAGTAATATTGAAAAGAAGAGGTTTCAAACGTAAAACCTTTAAAATTCCAAAATTCAAAATAATTAATTATTTTTTGCATTAAAACTGAACTTTTGGCAATCATACAAGTTTAAAATCAGATTTTAAAGTGAAACTAGTGAAAATAAACATGTTTGAGAGATGCAGAAAAAAACTTAAAGTGCAAGGTATACAGCTTGCAAGCTTACCCTCTATAAACTAATTTAACTTCAACCAAACCAACGATATTGGAAACATCTTTGAAAAGGGATCTCTGGTACTTTTAAAACTCACGAAGTTACATAACTAATTTACAGATATAAAGATTAATGATTTTTGAATACAGCTGGCTATTTCAAAATTACTTTTTCCAAATATATTTTATTTTTGTTAATTTGCTTTTTAATATTTTTCTCTTTGAACTATATATTTTTCTCCGTGCACACTCAGAAAAATGTTTGTTTGAATCACACACATTTTTGTTTGCCCCTGATCCTATATCAAAGCTCGAATTTGTTTGATTTAAATAAAATTTCTTTGAATTAAACATTCCCAGGTAGAAAAGTTAATTGGGGCCAGATCGTGCCCCAACTAGATTGTCCAATTAATAGTTGGGCTCCAATTGGGCAGCTCAATCACTGCTCAACAAATTCCCAGATTGAAATAAGAAGCTGGGCCTTATTTGGGCAGCCCACTTTATGCCCAGTTAATAAACAAATGGTCGAATTATTAAATTTACAAAGTTAAAAGTCATAAATAATAAATGTTTGTTAGTATTTTTATTTATTTAACGCTTTTTTATGATTTGAAAACTCTTAGCATCCTCTTCTTATTCCTTTTGACCACCATCACAGTCCCTTCCAACAGTCAGCATAGTTCTAGAAGCATCTGAAGTGTTGTTTTCTGCAATATGTTTGGTTCAGTACTCATTCAAAACTGAGTGTGAGAAACAGCACAATGCGATCATTTATTTTTTTTATTTCTGCTAAAACAAAAACGGAAGAATTTTGTAAAAATAACCTAATTTTATGGAAGCTTGAACAGACTCGACTACAAGAAAAAATGGTGTTCGAGACTGCTTTAGTGGAAATGTCCTAGGATTTCAATGGGATTGCATGCACTTACTTATATAATTAAAATACTCTATTAATTAATTCAGAACTTCCTCTATGGGCGTTCTATGGATATACCCAATTAAAGTCCAATCAAGAATCAAAATACTGATGTGAATATAAGTTTTGATAAGTAAAAATTCAGAATAATTGGAAAATTTTCCGGATTCCGGTGGGATTGTATCCACTGCAAAATAATCTTTTAATTAAAATTTCATTTTTATTATGTGGGCTTCCCAATTGGGGTCCAATTGGCGCTCAATTATAAGTTTAGCTATGCTTGGGCCGATTTCCACATGGGTTGATGTATTTGAATGAAATATATTTTGTTTGAATCAAAGAAATAATTGTATCAATAAATTTAATATTTATTTAACTCTATATCAAAGAAAAAATTTCCTTGATTCAAGCAAACGTTTTTATGAGTACAGGACTTCCATAAAACACGTTTACAGAAAAAGGTGCATTTGTTATAGCTTAATGTCTATTACACCTTATTCTAAGCCCGTTTTAACCTGATCTTCTTACTTTCTTCATTCGAAACTTGAAAAAAAAATTGTGATTTTGAGATCGTATTATAATTGAGAAGGAACAGAGAATATCGTAAGTGAGATTAGCTGACATCTATATGAATGGTAAATAGTTGAACCAGAAAATATTAACGTACATCATAGGTGGGGCCTTATTTCTGAAGTGACCCAATCATAAAGTCAAAGTTGTCAGATCAAGGTTAAACGTGTATATCGTCTATTTCGGCGATTTTTAACTCTTCTAATAGCGATGACAAAAATTTTGTCTAGTATAGTTTCAACAGGATTTTTTACGTCCTTTCGATTGGCCTTACGCATTTTTTCAAACAAACAAAATTTGACCTTCAAAAATGAAGGTCAAAAATAAGTTGGAGTTTTTTGGAAGTGAGGCCCGTTTTTCTCGCTTTTTTGGTCTTAAAAGAAAGCTTAGGTTTTTCCTATAAGACTATGTAGATTAGAAAGTGAGATTGAAAAATTAAATTTATGAAAATAAGCGTTGAGTACTCCGGTACGCTCATATGACGCTGGCTTCCAAGTCCCGCCCGTAGGTAGCACAATGAGGTACACCTTCATTGTATGACTTTTACGAAAAATAGTAATACTATATGCTTGTGTAAATGTGCTTTCGTCACATGAAATTTTTTGATAGATGAAAAATATTTTAATCAGACGCATGTCTAAAAAATCAACGTATATGTATATTCGGATGTCACCTGTTTTACATTTGTTTCTCGTCATATTATAATACGAAAAAAATCAAGACCGCGGTTATCATAGATATGAGTTTTAAATTTTATCCGGTAGATGGAAAATTACTAAAAATTCTTAAAAGTCAAAACAAAAATCTACGGTATAAGATCAGCATTAAACAATCCTTATATTTTATTATGAAATTGGATTTCAAAACGGTGCCACTTTGTAGGTTAGTTATATGATGTTTTTCTTTATATTGTAGAAAGTTGAGTAATAGCCACGGCACACAAATATCGCCATATATTCGGATTTCATTGTAGCTTAGATTTCTCAACTCATGAAATTAAAAAATGAATTCTAAGATAAAATATCATTTTAGAAAATAGTTGTTGAACTTCAGGTACCATACCCAACCTATGCTTTTTTCAACCCATATTTTTACTGGTTATGACCCCTAAGAAAGGTGAAAATAATCAAAGAAAATGCTCTAACAAATGCATCAATTCTTTCGAGAAGAATCATTAGACGACGCTAAATACACGCCGTATTTGTGAATGATTACGATCGCAATTTCCTACAATATTTGAAGAACTAAAAATTTGTGCTTTATATGTAGCAAAGAATTCAGTCAACTGAAAGATATACCAGCATCAAATTTAAATGACACCGATAAGCCTCGTCATTATGTTCTTGCGGATGAAAACGTTCATGATGTTGAAACAAATGAAATCATCATGTCAAATAATGATGGCGATCCAGACATCTCCTTCTGAAAACTCGAGATGAATGTTATGATGTGCATTGACAAATATTATAAGGCTGCAGTTAAAGTTCTTGGTCAAATCAAAGAAAAGTTTAAATCATCCACGAGTAGAGTAGAAAATTAAGTGAACAAATTTCATTTAAAAAAACACAAGGCTGAAAGAAAGGAAAACAGAAGGTCATACATCAGCATAAAAAAATTTTCGAGCTTCACTTTTACTTAATTCATACAACCTGTTCTTGGAATCATCCTCTTATTCAATAACATGATTTTCCAAAATTAAAAAAAAGTCAAAACTTATAATTGAAATTAATGCAGAAATTTAAATGATGGTAGTTTTAGCCATGTGAAATTCATAAAGTCATCAAATATGCTAGCATATATTATTACTTTTCGTAAAAATAATACCATGAAGGCACCACGATGCGCCGCGGGGCTCGAAAGCCACCGTCGTGAGCGCACCGGAGTACTCAACACTTATTTTCTTAAATTAAACATTTGAATTCCACTTTCTAATCTACACAGTCTTAAAGGAAAAAAAACGAAGCTTTCTTTTAAGACCAAAAAATATCAAGAAAACCTGCCTCACTTCCAGAAAAGTCAAATTTATATTTGACCTTCATTTTTTAAAGTAATTTTTTAAAACCATTTTTGACTGAAACGTATGTGGGAATAGTAAACATTGGCGAAAAAAAAACTGTTTCGAGCAACTGGAAGCAATCTACATGAATTTAAAAACTGTCAATCCACTTATAATGATAGTTATCAATTCATTTTCAACTGCATTTCTTTAAAAATGCTTCATCAATCTTTTTTATTTATTTTTTTATCATTACAAGTATTTCACTTTTATGCAAAACGCTATTTTTCCACTTTTGAAACCTTACGACCATACTGTATTTTTCCATCTTTTTATGCAGCAATTCAGCACCTGGTACCTCATTTTCATTGACTTTTGCCGCTTTAATCAAAAGCCCTATTAGAAGAGTTAAAAATAGCCGAAATAGACGATATCCAAGAAAATCCCGAAAGTTTCACCCCCTTCTTTCGGTCAATAATTATCCGAACGATAAAAATTTCCCCACATAAACCACTATCCAATAGCGCAACATTTTGCCAAAATTTATGTTATGGTCTATGTTATGGTCATGTAGGTGTTATAATGACTTGACTCAGGGTGCCGCACTTGTTCTACTATTTCGATATTTTATCATTAGAACTGACAATATTTTTATTTCAAAAATAGTTTTAACATTTTTAAGTATTAAATTTTTATTTGGAAATTAAAAGTCAATGATTCCATAAAAATTGAGCTTTGTAATAAATCGCTACTTCTGCATGTTAGAAATAATTAAAAATGTATTTTCTGAGAATGTTAATTGCAATATTTAATTTGTTTATTAATTATGATGACTGTCTAATATAATCCCTTCAGCTGTTTAATTCAAATAGTTCTTGTGTCAAGTAATGTGTGTTAAGGTGACGAATAGAGGGAACACTAGCTCAAAAGATTTTGAGTTTGTATTTTACAAAAAAAATATTCTTTTCTTCTGTGCCCTAAAGCAAATCTTACTGACTGTGAATACATACAGGGCAAAAAAGGGATTTTAATTCACGATAGTTGAAACAGCAGTTAAAATACTTACAAAATTGGAATAAATACTGTTCAAAATTGTAAATAAAACTGGATTTTTTTGTTACAAGTATTTTTACTTGTACTCATAATTCAACTTATTTCGATCTAAAAAACTGTATCATCAAATCTGAATATTACATTACAATAAATTAGTAATAATTTGAAAACTAAAGAAAAACTGCTTTCATTCGTAGGTACTTTCAAAATCATCCTCGAAATTACCGAAACCATTTAAATATATGTAGGTGTAATTCGACACAAAGTTTTAGACAATTTACAATTATTGATTCGCTCAGATGCAAGATTTCGGTTTGATATACATGTAATAGCTGCAAAAAACTTTTGTTTAAAATGTTTGTATCTATATTCACGCGATTCAGGTTACTTTTTTAAAAATACCGGAATTTTTAGGAAATTTTTTAATGGTCTGTAATTAAAAAATAGTGTATCTGAATCCTTGTGCATCTAATGTAAATATTGAAAGGTAGACGGGTAAAATACGACTTTACAAAAATTTCATTTTTAATTTTGTTTCAATCGAATCTGTCAAAAATTAACGCAAAGGAAACAAAATATTTGGTGCTTTTTGGATAAAATAACGTAGCGAAACGAAAGTTTCGAACGGGTCCCTGGTATCTTTCATTTTCAGGTGTTGCTTACCAAGAGGTGTGCACTGGCATCTAACATTTTAACAGAACTTTTTTACGTGCTCCCAGAATTTTGAACGGTAGTCTACCCCCAAGTCCCATAAACCCGTAAAAATGGTTAAAATGGTTAAAAACTGATATAACTGTCAGATGAGTACAATCATAATTCAAAACTCCGTTTTCACATTTATGATCCAGGGGAAAGCGTTGTGGGCCAGTCGGTAAGCAGGTTATATGACCCCGAATAGTGGTATATAAAGTGGTAAAATCGTTCTAGGTGGAAAATAATGGCGGCGGCAACACCGGCATAAATATTCGCACTTTCCAATTTCCTTAGGAGTTTGGAAGAAGGCACAAGGCAGTCAGAGTCCTCTTAGCCCACTGACCTAAAACCCAGCAGCTTCACCGAAAACCGATGTTTCTGGTCAAGGATCGTAAAGCGTGCGAACGGGGAAGCAAGACCAAAACTTAAGCTAAACCTAAATTGCGTCCTTCCGCCACTGGTCGTGCTTCCTCGTTTTCTCTATCCTCTTCTATCTTTTTCTACCTATCCCTATCCTTTTCTGTCTTCCTCTCTTACGTCTTGCGTCTTATTATATCCTTTTACTTCATCTTTCTCCCATATTTGCGGTGGGTGCAGGTACCTAAGACTCTAAAAGCAAATCTCTCCCAAGTTCACCTACAAATCGCGACCACTTCGAAAAATGTTAAACTGCTGCGATTTCGCACGCTAGTCGCACGACTGCATGTCCCATTCAACGTATTCATCCAAGTTTACGTCTTCTTTCGACGACGTTTACCGACACGGATCCAGGCGTGACGCCATAATTTGGTTCACTAGGTTTCAAGGATTTAGGGCTATAAAGTTTGCTTTGGATACAGGATACACCCTGATTGGTATCTTAAGAATAGGTGCAGAGTTATGAGACCGACGTGGTTCTTTTTGAAAAAAATCTTGTAAAAGGTTTGAAGAGTTTTCTTCTCGGGTGAGTGAAAGGAACAAACGAGAGTGGAGAAAGGGAGGAAAATAAGGCAAGATGAGAGAGAAGAAAAAGGGAATGAAGAGAAGAGATTAGATTAACAATTTCAGATAGGGAGGACCTAAAAATGCACTCCTGGGGAAATGCAAAATGAAGTTAAATAGGCAGGTCATTTTTATGACCTGAAAACATTTTATTATCTTTTGAGTTTTATAATTAATAAAAATTAGAGGATGTCAAAGAAGAAGTCAATCATAATTACTTATATTTCTTTTATTTAAAAATATAATACGTTGTGATTTTTCATTGTAAAGGTATAAATAAAAACTGTTTAAATCCTTTAACATCTGTTTGGTTTTTTACTACTTTTTTTAAAAGTAACTTTACAAATTGAATAAAAATCTTTGTAATTATTCTCTTCAATTTCCATTTCAACATAAATAGACACAATAGAAAAGTGTTCAGATCTAAATTACCTGAACTTTTTCTAAAGACCTCTTTATCCCTTGAAGGGCGATGTGAAAAGTTACACCCTTTTTCTTGATTACTTTGAAATGTAGTACCTTTGTAGAGCTCAAGAACCTACATGATGTTTTTTACCATCTACAAACTACATTCATCCCCATCATGAAATGGCAATTTTTTTACATGACTTAACACCGCAACGATTATTTCTAATGGGGTATTTAAAGGTTCGAAAAAGGTAACTGAGGTTTGAGAACATTTATAATCTGACCCTTCTTTCCGGACAACTAATTTGCGTTTCACGCAATTATATATTTTGATGAAAGATTCAAGTATCTATAAATATTATATTATTTCTAATGAACACATTTACAAAAGAAATAATGACGTTTTGTAAATATTACCAAAATAATATATCACCCACAAAAGATGTGTGACTTCAGAAGAAAAGGTACCACTTGCATTTAGGGGCGTATAGCCGGATGATTTTCCAAGATTTTAAGACTTAGGGCCTAGGTTGAAAAATGAGTCACCAGAAGACTTTGGAATTTGGAATTTCAAAAATCCGCTTTTCGAGAAAAACGCATTTAAAGTTGTCGAGTGACATAAGCGCGTGTGTTAAATTTTGTGTTCAAGCATACAAATTACCCACTTCCGGTCACTTCACATGCATAAGGATAATGTGAGGAGACAGAGCTTAGAATAAAGTACGAGTTCCAATCGAAACCCCAAAATTGATACGTTATTGACATTTGCACATAAAATAAAATATATTTTAAACTGCGATTGACTAAGTGGTTCCTTATCTTGCGGAATGACATATATATATGTATATATATATTCATAAAAGAATATTTCATTAAAGGCTACGGAAAGAATCTTCTTTTATTTTTTTTTACAACATTGTATAAGTACATCTCCTAAAAATATTTAGACAATGAAGGATTAAAACTTGAATCATGCAAATCTATTGTAAATTGAAAGCAAGTGCAATTTTTAAATGAAATTTATTATCACATAAAATCTCAGGGTATTACTTATTTAGTATGATCTTGCAGTTGGAGATCAAAGTGCAAAATCTTATATATCAATGGATTGTTTCTTTCATGTAAATGAAAGAGTTTACAGTGTTCTCATCATAATTAGAGTAGGTAAAATTCCACGCAAAACTAAAAAAAGAGTCTTCTATCACCAAATAGCCTATACTATAGCAGATAATTACTTCTTTAAATTTGAATTAGGGAAATTTTACTTATTGATAGTAAAATGTCACTAATTCAATTAGCGAGAAGTCTGTTACAATTAACAATTAGTAGAAAACTACTAAATCGATTAGTACAAATTATCTACTAATGAAATTGGTAAAATTCAACTAAACTATCAGTAAAATTTCACGAAGCAATTAATAGTCTGTGTCCTTGCAGTGTTTACTAATTAAATAGTGGAAAGTTTCTGTGGATCTAAACTATGCGACCACCGCCTTGAATAAAATAAGCATATATCCCCTGTCCCTTTACGCAGATAATGCAAGGCTGAACGGCCTCTTTTTGTTTGTTTCGCACTTCCTGAATAAAATTTTCATTATTCGACCCTTCCGGTGCGCGAAGAAGATCTGAGTTCTGAATGGGAATCTTTGGTCGACAGACATTGTCGATTCCTTGCCTGTTTGTAACAAAACTAGTTTCTGTGTCCTGTAAATCAACAACGTTTTCATATTGCTGAACGAAGTACCCTTATTATGTATTTAGTCAATAACATTAGAATAAATCCTTTCCTGGATACGCTTATTTATCACAATTCAACACTTTGAGATGTTTGACATAGCTTCACTTCGCTTCTGACGGGTGATTTTTGGCAAAAAATCGAAGAAAGCGGGATTTTTCAAACGTATCTAGTAAATCATGGATGGCCCCTAAGCTATAGACGATAGAAAATATTTTTTTTTTAATTTTGTGCAGAATTTTATATTCTTTAATTCCTTTGAGAACCCATTTAACTTTGGGAATCACAGGGTTTTGCAGCTTTTTTGGAAAAATGTTTCGTGTTATGCAAAATGTTTTCATCGAAACATTACCGGCTTCACCTCATGTTTCCGACGAGATAACTGATACCTCAGGATTTACATTGATATGGATGCTGAATAAATTAATTGTTAAATGACATCTTTTCTTTGCTGTTTTTTCGAACGAAATCGTTTTTTAATTGACCCAAGTATAAAATTTTAAAGAAAATTTTTTAATTACCATTAGGGTCTATAATTTTTATATGGTGTTCTGAATTTATTCAAAGAAATAATTTTTATATTGAAAATTTTTTTAAAGCTTTCCATCATAAGAAAGCTATCGCGTTTTGTTCCGGACTTTTCACTGATGAATGAGTCCAGTGAGTCAGCCCGGGTCAAACGCGCTAACTTTCTTACGATTTTAAAACAAATCAAAATTTGTTTAGTATTAACAAATTTTTAATTGAAAACAGAGCACAAGATACAAAATTAAAGGCAATCGTGCAAAAAAAACTTCTTTCCGACTAAATTCATTTCAAATCCCTGATGGGAAAATCGCAACGGGCGAAGTACTGTGCCAGTACTGGCTAGTACCGTCATGCTACTGATTCTATACTATATTTTAGAAATGATAACAAATAATTGAATTGTTTTTAGGACGCATCTGCTTTATTCATTAATCATCATGCGACTGCATATCGTCCAAATATTATTTATAATTTCAAAAATTGAAATTTCATTCACACATTTTGTTTAATTTTTATATTCACTACTGCTATACTCTCAGGATGTCACTATTTTGACCATTTTGACTTTAAATATTAAGAGACTTCTATAGAGTCATACTGTCGGCATAGTACTGCGCCGATCGTGGAGCCAGCCCTGAGTGTAGCATTGTTCGCCAAGTCTAATATCGCCGCCAAAATCAAGACACCTGACTTTAGATGGCAGTTAGTCCGCAGGAAGAAGTGTGCGAAGGTTCTAATAACAATCATACGAATCCGCTAAGTTTTCTGAATATAATGGTGTTTCTCTAATTTGCGTAACAAAATTTCGTTCAGAACTATTTAACAAAATACAAGCAAGAATGCTGTTGTGAGGCCCATTGGTCACACACCTTAACTTTCACATGACCCTAGAACTAAGAATATGTTGGAAAAAATTTGAGAAAAATCTGGAGTATCCTACAACATGCTTAAAATGCAGTATAGAGACCCTGCAGTTTAAAAATAATTAAAAGTGTCAGTTTTGCAAGCTGCTTAATGGCTTAAAATGTGTGGTAATGTACACTGATTCCTATGTTGTCAAATAAAACTAAATAAAAATGATCTTTCCGCGATAAAATTCATTTAGATAATCTTGAGTTTAATGAGGCAAGGCGCGTGCCAAAGGTGTAGAAAAAAGTGTAGAAAAAAAGGTCCGTCATATTTCCCAGCGGCATATTTCCAATCATGATGAAATAACCTTATCATAATACAGTATCAAACTGGCGCACGAATTATCTTGTGTTTTTTTTTTATTTAATTGAGTATACTTATTTCTATATTATAATATAATTTTGTAATTATCAGGCTATTATTTTTCTACTGAAAGGCGTCAAAGATTTTTTTTATTTGAGCAATACCATGTCAAGTCATTTAAAGAATGTAAGCTATTGTTAGAAATTTTGATGAAAATTGCAGTATTTGTTCTCTTAGGTGGTGAAATAAAAACTCTCAATTGATGTTTGAAAAATTCAAAAAAATTAGAATATATTGAAAATTGAACATTTTTGAATTTTAATTTAACTCTCAGAAGTTTGGTGACTTTAATCCTATGAGGGTGTATTTTTCAAAAATTATTCGTGATAAGATGCAGGTTTGAGGAAATATATTTTAAACTGTCAAGTTCGAAATCAAATTTTTTCAATCAGCCGAAAAGAAAGTGTTGACCTTCTTGGAAACGAAAAATGGAGGACTTCACACTGTTATCCTTGTTTTACCTGTTATTAAATATGTCCTCTTTGTCTCGTTATTGTCAAGAAATACTGTATTATGATATTAAAATTTTATATCAGGAGGGAAGGGCGTAGCCTACCTTAAAGTTTTGAGATGGCCCTGCTGAGAGAGCAACGGCCGTCGCAAAATCTGGGGAAAACGTCTGCCTGCCGCTGGGAAATATGAGGGACCTTTTTTTCTACACTTTTTTCTACTCCTTTGGCACGCGCCTTGCCTCATTAAACTCAAGATTATTCTGATTAATCTGACACTGAATTTTTTTTCTTCTATCTCACATTATTGTTTACATTTTTCACAAAATATGTATAAAATTAATTGAAATTTATTTTTACTGAACAATGTAGTTTTTGGATATTATAAAAAATAAAGCAGAACCTAATTCAACAGTAACAAATTTTACATCAAACTTTTACCTTTGACGTCGAAATTTCTGAATATTATGCATATTATAATCTCTCTTTTTTTAAATTAAATTTATTATCCTTTTGACAACACGTCGTTAAAACTGCTAAATTCACTCTTTTTTGTTTTTTCATAGCACCGCATAAAAATGTATTGTTGAGAAAAAAATAAATCTTTAAGGAATGTTATACATGATTTCTACATAATCTCGAAAATACTTCAAATTAGAAAAAAGTGTCCAGATATGTGATTTTTTTCTGTTCATTTTGCATAACAACAATTTTATAATTTAGTTCCTTCGACCTAAAAAAAATAATAATAAAAATGGTGGAGTTTTCAAGTAAATTGTATTTGAATATTTTCAGACAAACCCACATCCATTTTGTTAATATTGAATTTTTTAGAAAAATTTCGCGGATTTCGATAGAAGCCGAGAAATTTTATCAGAATAATCCGCGTTTTCACATACCATTTTAAGTACTCTTAACTTAATTAAGAGAAATGTCAATCTCAACGCTATAATACGTGACTTTCGATCTGTCCGACTTCAAATAAATTCTGTCTCGAAAAACCCAGTAAATGATTCTGGCAGCTATTAATAGAAGATAAAAAATCTGCCCGCCGCGCCGACACATTCTTATCGCGCGTCGTGCGCGCGGCTCGCTTCGCTCGCTAATTTGAGCGCGCCTAGGTCGCGTACCTGTTGGATCTCGCGCTTCGCGCTCGATTAGGTATTCATCTCGCGCTACGCGCTTGAACATATTTGCATCACGCTTTACACGCATTTCCTCTAGGTTTTCGGATTTCCTGTACTTTTGGTTCAATTACGTCAGTTTTACATAAAGAGAAGAACTAATTTACTTAAGGTTCTATCAACCTTAAGGAACAC
>JAAAKG020096701.1:0-32552 GCA_010014905.2 Druon quercuslanigerum
TATAGACCAGTAGACAAACAAAATTAACATCTAAAATTAATAATTATTATTATTACTTTATTATTTATTATTAATATTTTAATTTAAATACGAACTGAATTAATAGAACCTGATAAGAAAATCCAACTATTTTTGCCCGAAATTTCATTCTTTCTGGTTGAATGGTCTACAATTATATTTTTGGTTCAAAATTTATTTTTGTTGGTTAAAAAATCTACTATTTGGTTAAAAAATTTATTAATTTGTTTAAGAATCAATTATTTTGCAGATAAGTCATCTTTTTTGTTAGAAAATTCATTTTTTTTGTTGCACATTAGTCTTTCTGAATAGAAAATTCGTCGTTTTGGCAACAGCTTTTTGGATGAAGTTTAATCATTTTTGTTTGAAAAGTCAATCTTTTTGTTGAAAATGAGTTTTTTTTAAATTCACCTTGTTGGTTTAAAGAACAACTTTTTTGTTGAAAATTCAAATATTTCGATAAAAACTCATCCTTTTGGATCGAAATTTTAACTGTTTGTTTTTTAGAAAAATCGTCTTTTTAGATTGATAGTTCAATAATTTTTTTGCATTTTTTTCCTAAATAAAGATTCATCGCCTTTGTTGTAAATTTAACTATTTTCTTAAAAATTATATTTGTTTTTTTTTTTTTTGCTAAAATATAAAATGTTACATTTTTCGTTGAAAATTCAACTATTTTTTATTAAAGTTTAAGTGTTGGTATTTAAAAATTAGACGATACTAAATATTCATCTCTTTAATTAAGAAATTAACTACTTTGTTGAAAACTATTTTTTTTTGTAAATTAATTTTTTTTCTGTAAATTTATCTATTCACTTTTTGGTTGAATATTTATATTTTTAGATGAAAATTGAACTATTTTGTTAAACAATTCTGTTTGTTTGGTTGAAAACTAATTTTTTCAATTAAACATTGAATTATGTGTTGAAAACTCGTATTTTTTGGTAGAACATTATTATTCTTAGTTAATAATTCTCTTTATTATGGAAATTTTAACGATACTTAGTTAAAGGTGTAAATATTTTAATACAAATTTTGTTGCTGTTAAAGATTCATCTTTTTTTCTCAAAAAGACAAATATTTCGTTCTAAACTCATTCGTTTGGCTTAAAACTTTAATTGTTTTGTAGAAAATTCGTCTTTTTATTTTGATATTTTAACAATTTCGTTGCAATATTTGTTACTTCTTGACTGAAAAATCTTTCTTGGGTGAAGATTTATCGCTTTGGTTGCAAATTTAACTATTTTCTTGAAAATTCTTTTTTTGTTCTAAAATAAAATCTATGACAAAAATTGTAATATTTTGTTGAAAATTTTTATTTTTTGGCTAAAAATTGATTAATTTTATCCGGAAATTTAACTATTTAATTTTTGGTTACATATTGATATTTATTAGTAGAAAATTACTCTTCTTCGTAAATAATGTTTTTTTTTTTAAATTGAAAATTCAACCATACTTCTCGTCGGAATATTGTGTTAATAAGATTTTTTTTTCGTTGAAGATTAATCTTTTTTGTTGAAAATTGAACTATTTTGTTCGATTTGAAACTTTTTCTTGTTTCGTTTAAAATTTAACTATTTTCTTGAAAATTCTTTTTTTGTTCTAAAATAAAATCTATGACAAAAATTGTAATATTTTGTTGAAAATTTTTATTTTTTGGCTAAAAATTGATTAATTTTATCCGGAAATTTAACTATTTAATTTTTGGTTACATATTGATATTTATTAGTAGAAAATTACTCTTCTTCGTAAATAATGTTTTTTTTTTTAAATTGAAAATTCAACCATACTTCTCGTCGGAATATTGTGTTAATAAGATTTTTTTTTCGTTGAAGATTAATCTTTTTTGTTGAAAATTGAACTATTTTGTTCGATTTGAAACTTTTTCTTGTTTCGTTTAAAATTTAAATATTTAGTTGAAAAATTTTTTATTTTTATTTTCTCTGTTGTTTTCTTCAAACTTTCTTGTTTAAAAATTCATGGTTTTGGTTAAAAATTAAAATATTCCAGTTACATATTCATCATTTCAGTTGAAAAGCAATCTTTTTGGTTTAAAGTAAAAATACTTGGTTGAAAGTTAAACTCTTTTGTTAAAAGTTCATCACTTTGGTTCCAAATTTGTTTATTTTTTTCCGAATGCGTTAGTTTTAGTAGAAAATTAATCTTCTTGTTTAAAAATTCAAATATACTAACTTTTTTGTTGAATACTAGTTCTTTTTGTTGTCGAAAATTAATTTTTTTATCCTTAAATTTATCTATTCAATTTTTGATTAAATATTTATATTTTTTAGATGAAAATTGAACTATTTTGTTAAAAATTTCTGTTTGTTTGGTTAGAAAACAATTTTTTCAATTGGAAATTGAATTATGTGTTGAAAAACCGTCTTTTCTGGTAGAAAATTATTATTCTTAGTTAATAATTATTTTTTCATTGAAAATTTAACGATACTATGTTGTAGGTGTAACTATTTTGTAACAAATTTTGTTGATGTTAAGTATTTATCTTTTTTAGTTGAAAATTCAAACTATTTGGTGGACAAAAATTTAAATATTTTGTTGAAAAATTGTATTTTTTGTCTAAAATTTGATTAATTTTATCCGGAAATTTAAGTATTTAATTTTTGGTTACATATTGATATTTATTAGTAGAAAATTACTCTTCTTCGTAAATAATGTTTAAAATTGTTGAAAAATGTTGAAAATTGAACTATTTTCTTTGATTTTTAACTTTTTCTTGTTTCGTTTAAAATTCAACTATTTAGCTAAAAATTCATGTAATTTGATGAAAAGTGGTATTTTTGGTAGAAAAAAATTCTTTTTTTACATTTTATTTTTATTTTATTTGTTCTTTTCTTCAAACTTTCTTATTTTTCTGAAAATTAACGTATTCTAGTTAGATATTCATCATTTCAGTTGAAAATTTTATTAATCTTTTTGGTTTAAAATAAAAATGCTTGGTTAAAAGTTAAACTCTTTTATTAAAAATTCATTACTTTGGTTCCAAATTTGTTTATTTTTTTCCGAATGCGCCAGTTTTAGTAGAAAATTAATCTTCTTGGTTTAAAATTCAAATATACTAACTATTTATCTCTTTAGTTAAAAATTAACTATTTAGTTGAAAAATAGTTTTTTTGTTGTTGAAAATTAATTTTTTTCTCTGTAAATTTATCTATTTAATTTTTGGTTGAATATTTATATTTTTTAGATGAAAATTTAACTATTTTGTTACACATTTCTGTTTGTTTGGTTAGAAAACAATTTTTTTCAATTGAAAATTGAATTATGTGTTGAAAAACATATGTATTTTGCAAAAAAATCGTGTTTTTTGGTAGAAAATTATTATTCTTAGTTAATAATTCTCTTTTTCATTGAAATTTTAACGATGCGTAGTTGAAGGTGTAACTTTTTTTAAACAAGTTTTGTTGCTGTTCAGAAATTTCTTTTTTCTCAAAAAAACAAATATTTCGTTCAAAACTCATCCTTTTGGCTTAAAATTTAAATTTTTTTGTAGAAAATTCGTCTTTTTATCTTGATATTTCAACAATTTCGTTGCAATATTTTTTACTTTCTTTTTTGTTTAAATTTGAACTATATTGTTTCATTTAAAACTTTTTTTTGTTTTGTTTAAAATTCAACTATTTAGTTGCAAATTCATGTATTTTGTTGAAAAGTGGTATTTTTGGTAAAAAAATTTTGGTTTTGGTTAAAAATTAAAATATTCCAGTTACATATTCATCATTTCAGTTGAAAATCAATCTTTTTGGTTTAAAATAAAAATACATCGTTGAAAGTTAAACACTTTTGTTAAAAATTCATCACTTTGATTCCATATTTTTTTTTTTTTTGAGAATGCGCCAGTTTTAGTAGAAAATTAACCTTCTTGGTTAAAAATTCAAATACACTAACTATTCATCTCTTTAGTTAAAAAATTAACTATTTTGTTGAAAAATAGTTTTTTTGTTGTTGAAAATTAATTTATTCTCTGTAAATTTATCTATTTAATTTTTGGTTGAATATTTATATTTTTTAGATGAAAATTGAACTATTTTGTTAAAAATTTCTGTTTGTTTGGTTTAAAAGTAGTATTTTCAACTGAAATTAGAATTATGTGTTAGAAATTTATTTATTTTTTAATTAAAATTTTAACCATACTTCTCTTGTACATACTTTTTTAAGAATTTTTTTGTGGAAGATTAATCTTTTTTGTTTAAATTTGAACTATTTTGTTTGGTTTGCAACTTTTTCTTGTTTCGTTTAAAATTCAACTATTCACTTGAAAATTTATGTATTTTGTAGAAAAGTGGTATTTTTAGTGAAAAAATGTGTTTTTTTTTTATTTTATTTTTATTTTTATTTTATCTGTTATTTTCTTCTTCTGAATTTCTTGTTTGAAAATGCATGGTTTTGGTTTAAAATAAAAATTTTTGGTTGATAATTAAACTCTTTCTTTAAAAATTCATCACTTTGGTTCCGTTTGTTTATTTTGTTAAAAATGCGCCATTGTTAGTAGAAACGTAATCTTCTTGGTTCAAAATTCAACTGATTTGCAGAAAATTTGCCTTATTTGGTTAAGAATTCATCTTTTTGCGTTAACAGTTGAACTACTTTGATAAAAAAAAAGTTATTAATCAATAATTTAACTATTTTGTTGAAAATTCGTTTTTTTCTTTATTTGTTAAAGTATCAACTATTACATTTTTCATTAAGAATTCATCTTTTTTGGTTGAAAGTAGAACTATTTCATTAAAAATTCATCTCTTTCTTTGAGAAATTAATAGTTTTCTTCACAATATGTTTCTTTTTGTTGAATATTGATATTTTCAACTAAAAATTTAACTACACAATTTTCAGTTGGAAATTAATTTCCTTAAGTTATAAATTTGACTATTTTGTTGAAAAATAATAATTTTTTTTTAAATGTGTCTTTTTTAGTAGAAAATTACTCCTCTCGTATGAAAGTTTAACTAGTTTGTAGAGAATTTGCCTTTTTATTTCAAAATTCGTTATTTTGGATTATAAAATTTGATCATTTGATTGAAAATAATATTCTTGTAATTCATCTTTCTTGGTTGAAAATTAAATTTGTGGTTAAAATTTAACTATTGTGATAAATATTTAACCTTCTTACTTAAAATTTTAACTCTTTTGTAGAAAAAATTCTTTATTTTGGCTTGGTAATTCAGCAGTTTGTTTGAATTTTTTTCCATTCATGAATGAAATTTTTTTTTTTGCTGACTATTCATCTCTTTGGTTGAAAGTTTAAATATTTTCTTAAGAATTCGTTTTTTTGTTGTTGAAAATATCGACTATTATATATTTTTTTCGAATTATTCTTTTTTTTTTGTTTAAAATTCAACTTTATTTGGTTTTTTTTTTATTTGCTTTGTTCAAAATTCATCTCTTTGTTTAAAAACTTAATGGTTTTGTTTACAATTGATCTTATTTAATTAAAAATGTCTGTATTTTGTTAAAAATGCGTCTTTTTTAGTAGAAACTTAATCTTCTTAGTTAAAATTCAACTATTTGGTTCAAAATTGATGTATTTTCTTAAAATTATGTCTTTTTTGCATAAACTTCATCTTCTTGATTAAAAATTCATTCTTTGGGTTGAAAATTGAAATATTTCTTCTAAATTAAATAATTTTCTTAAAAGTTTTCCTTTACGGTTGAAAAGTGAAAAATTCAGCAGAAAATTCCATTTATTGATTGAAAAATCATCTTTTTTGTTAGAAAACTAATCATATTAATTAAAAATTATGATTTTTTTTTAAATTCAAAAATTTGGTTAAAAATTGATCCACATTGTTCCAAATTAAAAAGTTTTGTTAAAAGGTTTCCTTTTTGGTTAAAAAATCAAGTATTTTGCAGAAAATTAAACTGATTGTTTGGAAAATCATCTTTTTCGTTTAATAATTAATCTTCTTGATTAAAAATGTTGTATTTGTTTGAAAATTCAGATATTTCGTTGAAAATCGATCCATTTTGTTCAATATTGAAAAGTATTTTTAAAAGGTTTCGTTTTTGGTTCAAAAGTCAACTATTTTACAGAAAATGCAACTATTTGGTTAAAAATTGATCTATTTTTTTCACAATTATACAATTTTGTTCCAAGGTATAATTTTTGTTGAAAAGACAGTCAATTGCTTGAAAATTCTTCTTTTTCTGTTAAAAAATAACCTGCTTTGTTAAAATCAAACAATTTTGTTAAAAAAAGTATCCCTTTTGTTAAAAATTCGTCTTTTTAGTTAACATCTTTTGTGGTTGAAATTTTAACTATTAAATTTTTCGTTGAGGATTTATCTGACTTGATTAAAAATTAATCTTTTTTGTATAAAAATCAACAATTTTGTTAAAAAGTCATTTTTTTGGGGTTGAAGATTAATAATTTTAGTTTAAGATTCATCACTTTATTCAAAAATTTAACCTAATCTTTAAAAATTCGTTTTGTTCTAGTAAATAATTTGCTTAAAAGTTTTCCTTTTCGGTTGAAAAATGAACTATTCTGCAGAAAATTCCATTTATTGATTGGAAAATCATCTTTCTTGGTAGAAAATTAATCTTCTTGATTAAAAATTATGTTTTTATTTAAAAATTCCAATAGTTGGTTCAAAATTCATCCATTTGGTTCAAAAATAAAAACTTTTGTTAAAAGGTTTCCTTTTCGGTTGAAAAGTCAACTATTTTGCAGAAAATTCAATTGACTGTTTAGAAAATCATCTTTTTCTTTAGAAAATTAATCTTCCTGATTTAAAATTATTTTTTTGTTTAAAAATTCAAATAGTTGGTTTAAAATTGATCCATTTAGTTCAAAAATAAAACGTTTTGTTAAAAGGTTTCCTTTTCGGTTGAAAAGTCAACTATTTTGCAGAAAATTCCATTTATTTATTGGAAAATCATCTTTATTGTTAGAAAATTAATCTTCCTAATTAAGAATTATGTTTTGTTAAAAAATTTAAATAGTTGTTTGAAAATTGATTCATTTTGTTCAAAATAAAAAGTTTTGTTAAAAAATTTTCTTTTTGTTTAAAAAGTAAACTATTTTACCGAAAATTCAACTGATTTTTTGGACAATCATCTTTTTTCCTAGAAAACTAATCTTCTTGATTAAGAATTACCCTTTTGTTTAAAAATTCAACTGATTTATGAAAAATTGATCTCTTTTTTTTACAATTGAACAATTTTGTTTCAAGGTATGCTTTTTATTGAAAAGACAGTCAATTGGTTCAAAATTCTTCTTTTTCTGTTAAAAAATAACCTGGTTTGTTCAAAATTTGTCTTCTTAGATGACTTTTCACCTATTTATTCATAAACTGTCTTTTTGGTTCACTTGAACTCTTTATTTGATTTAAAATTAACATCTTTTGTGGTCGAAATTTTAATTATTATATTTTTCGTTGAGGATTTATTTCATTTGGTTAAAAATGTAACTAAATGTTTGAAAAATCGTTTTTTTCTAGTTGAAAATCTATTATTTGACTAGAAATCTAAATATTGAATTTTTTGTGAACAATAAATCTTTTTTAGTTGAAAATTGAACTATTTGGTTAAAAGTTTATTTATTTTGTTGAAAACTCAACGATTTTGTTAAAAATTCATTCTTTGGTTTGAAAATTCATATATTTGTTTTAAATTAAATAATTTTCTTAAAAGTTTTCCTTTTTGGTTACTGATTGGAAAATCATATTTTTTGTTAGAAAATTAATCTTCTTAATTAAAAATTATGTTTTGTTAAAAAATTCAAATAGTTGGTTGAAAATTGATCCATTTTGTTTCCTTTTTGGTTGAAAAGTGAACGATTTTACAGAAAATTCAACTAAATGTTTGGAAAGTCATCTTTTTGCTAGAAAATTAATCTTCTTGATTAAAAAAAATACAATTTTGTTTGAAAATTCAATTAAATTTTTTCACAATTAAATAATTTTGTTCCAATGTATACTTTTTGTTGAAAAGACAGTCAATTGGTTTGTTAAAATCAACTAATTTTGTTAAAAAGTATCCCCGTGGTAAAAAAAATTTTGTAGAAGAATCAACAATTTTGTTGAAAAGTCTGTTTTTGGGTTGAAGATTAATAATTTTAGTTTAAAATTCATCTCTTTGTTTAAAAATTTAACTAAATCTTTGAAAATTCGTTTTTTCTAGTTGAAAATTTATTATTTGACTACAAATCAAACTATTGAATTATTTGTGAAAAATAAATATTTTTTAGTTGAAAATTCAGCTATTTGGTTAAAAGTTTATTTAGTCAGTTTCTTAAAAATTCTTTTTTTTCTTGGTTGAAAATTCGTGTTTTTCGATAAAAAAACTAATCAGTTTTTTTTTGAAAATTCACCTATTATACATATAAAGTCAACTATTTTGCAGAAAGTTTAATTGAATGTTTATAAAATCATCTTTTTCGTTAGGAAATTAATCTTCTTGATTAAAAATGATGCATTTGTTTGAAAATTTAGATATTTGGTTGAAAACTGATCCATTTTGTTCAAAATTAAAAAGTTTTGTTAAAAGGTTTCCTTTTTGTTAAAAAGTCAACTATTTTACAGAAAATTCAAGTATTTTGCGAAAAATTGATCTATTTTCTTCACAATTATACAATGTTCTTCCAAGGTATACTTTTTGTTGAAAAAGACAGTCAATTTGTTGAAAATTCTTCTTTTTCTATTAAAAAATAACCTGCTTTGTTAAAATCAAACAATTTTGTTAAAAAGTATCCCTTTTGTTAAAAATTCATCTTTTTAGTTGACTTTTTAACTATTTGTTCAAAATCCGTCTTTTTTGTTCACTTAAACTGTTTATTTGGTTTAAAATTAACATCTTTTGTGGTCGAAATTTTAACTCTTACATTTTTTGTTACGGATTTATCTCTTATTTTAAAAATTTAACTAAATCTTTGAAAATTCGTATTTTGCTAGTTGGAAATTTATTATTTGACTACAAATCAAACTATTGAATTTTTTGTGTGAAAAATCAATGTTTTTTATTTGAAAATTCAACTATTTGGTTAAAAGTTTATTTATTTTGTTGAAAACTCAACAATTTTGTTAAAAATTCATTCTTTGGCTTGAAAATTGATATATATATGTTCTAAATTAAATAATTTTCTTAAAAGTTTTCCTTTTTTGGTTATTGATTGGAAAATCTTCTTTTATGTTAGAAAATTAATCTTCTTAATTAAAAATTATGTTTTGTTTGAGAATTCAAATATTTGGTTGAAAATTGATCCATTTTGTTCAAAATTAAAAAGTTTTGTTAAAAGGTTTCCTTTTTGGTTAACAAATCAACTATTTTGCAGAAATATAAACACAGACTGTTTGGAAAATCATCTTTTTCGTTAAAAAATTAATCTTCTTGATTAAAAATTACTTTTTTGTTAAAAAAATTAAATAGTTGGTAAAAATTGATTCATTTTGTTTCCTTTTCGGTTGAAAAGTCAACTATTTTGCCTAAAATTCAATTAATTGTTTAGAAAATCATCTTTTTCGTTAAGAAATTAATCTTCCTGATTATAAATTATGTATTTGTTTGAAAATTAAGATATTTGGTTCAAAACTGATCCATTTTGTTTAAAATTAAAAAGGTTTGTTAAAAGGGTTCTTTTTTGGTTAAAAAATGAACTATTTTACAGAAAATTCAACTAGTTGTTTGGAAAATCATCTTCTTGCTAGAAAATTAATCTTCTTGATTAAAAATTGCAATTTTAATTAAAATTCTATTCAATTTTGCTCACAATTAAATAATTTTGTTCCAATGTATACCTTTTGTTGAAAAGGCAGTCAATTGGTTGGTTAAAATCAAACAAATTTGTTAAAAAGTATCCACGTTGTGAAAAAAATGTTGTAGAAAAATCAACAATTTTGTTGAAGTCATTTTTTGTGTTGAAGATTAATAATTTTAGTTTAAAATTCATCTCTTTGTTTAAAAATTTAACTAAATCTTTGGAAATTCGTTTTTTTCTAGATGAAAAATTATTATTTGACTAAAAATCAAACTATTGAATTTTTTGTGAAAAATAAATCTGTTTTAGTTGAAAATTCAACTATTTGGTTAAAAGTTTATTTAGTTAGTTTCTTAAAAATTCTTTTTTTTCTTGGTTCTACATTCGTGTTTTTCGATAAAAAAACTAATCAGTTTTTTTGAAAATTCAAATATTATACATATAAAGTCAACTATTTTGTAGAAAATTCAATTGACTGTTTAGAAAATCATCTTTTTCTTTAGAAAATTAATCTTCTTGATTAAAAATTATGTTTTTGTTTAAAAATTCAAATAGTTGTTTGAAAATTGATCCATATTGTTCAAAATTAAAGAATTTTGTTAAAAGGTTTTCTTTTTGGTTAAAAAGTCAACTATTTTACAGAAAACTCTACTAATTCTTTGGAAAATTATCTTTTTGCTAGAAAATTAATCTTTTTTAGTTGAAAATAACTATTTGGTTAAAAGTTCATTTATTCTGTGAAAAACTCAACAATTTTGTTAAAAAGTCATTTTTGGGTTGAATTTTCAATTTTCCTTAGAATTTAACTAGTTTCTTTAAAAAACTTTTTTTTTCTTGGTTGAAAATTTAATTAATTCGTGGAAAATTAATATATTTTATTTAAAATTTGTAATCTTCGATAAAAAAACCTAATCAATTTTTTTGAAAATTCAACAATTTGGTTTAAAGTTCTTTTATTTTGTTAAAAACTCAACGATTTTGTAAAAAAATTCATTTTTTGGGCTGAAGATTCATAATTTCGTTAAAAAATTCATCTCTGGTAATATAAAATAATTTATTCCTATTATTTAATAAAAAAATCATCCTATTTTCTCTGTTTTGAGAGCATTCTGAACCGTAAATTCTGCATTTGGACCCGATTAAATATTATTTTTGAATTCAAATTTTGTTTCTCAATTTAGCTGAAAAATTATTTAAGAAAAAAGGAAATTTTGTTCTAATTTAGATTGGCATTACATTTCTTTTTATTTAAAAACTTCTGATGAATTTTCAGTTTTTGGAGATCCATGTGAAGTGGATGAAGAATGCTATCAAATTACGGGCGCTGATAACGAAAATTCTATATTTTGCGGCCGTTCCAAAACTTGTGATTGCAAAAAAGGATATGAACGTGCTTTAAATGGAAAAATGTGCTTCAAGTTTGTGCGTAAGTAATATTTCATTATTTAACAAATTTAATTTTAATTTAATTTTTCTAATTTGAGGTGAAAAAAATTGTTGATATAAAATATGTACAAATTTCGAATAACTATTTATTTGTTAAAAGTTTTAAATACAATTTATTTATTTCATAAAATCTTAGGAAAAGTTCTCGTCAGTTTAAAAGATATTGAGGAGACTTATAAGTCTGAAAGAGATTTAAAAAGATTTTATGATTTTGCAGAATTATTTTTAAGTTTTAAAATATTTTTTATCTCCTCAAAGCTTCTAAGATTTATAAATATCTCTTAGACTGCCTTGAATTTTCTTTCAAAATAATCTTTCAAACAAAAAATCATTTAAAATTTTCCAAATAATCTTTTAAAAAATTTATTTTCTTGAAACCTTTCAAGTTTCTTAAAAAGCTTTTTTTTTAAACTCTTTAAAACCTGCACATTGTTTTAAATTTCTTGAAATTAATCTTCTGAAGATTTAAATTTTTTTTATTTTTTCAAATTTTCTAAAACTTCTATATATCTTTTAAAACGATTCAAACATTTTCTAGAACTTAAAAAAAGTCTCAAAAATTTAAAAATCGCCTTAAAATCATTCTTTTTCGAAACCTTCAAAAATCTACGTTTTGTTTTAAACTTTTTGAATCTTTTTAAATCTGTGAGCTTTAAAAATCTTTTTAAACAAATAAATCTAAACAATAAACATTCGAGCTAATTTCTTTTTTGTATGAAAAATTATTTTTCTCCTGAAAGTGTAAAATGGTTGAAATTTGTTTATTTTTCTAGACTAAAAAACCTTTTTTTCTTGAAAATTAATCTGTTTTCGTTAAGGATTGGACTATTTTGTTAAAAATTCGTATTTTTTAAATAAATTAAACTTTTTTTTAAATTGAAATCTTTATTAGTTTATATATTAATTATTAAATTTTGGTTATAAATGAAACTGCTTTCTTAAAAATAATTTGTTCTTATTAAAGATTCATGATTTTATTTGAAAATTCATCTCTCTTGGAAAGTATTTAATCTTTATTGGTACAAAATGCAGCTGGGTTTAAATTAATCTTTTTTTTATTAAGAATTCATTTTTTTCTTGAATATTTTGCTTTTTTGGATGAATTTAACTCTTTTTCATTCAAAATAAAACTTTTTTAAAATTAAAAATGAAAGATATTATATTTTTTGTTGAGAATTCATCGTTTTTGGTTGTAAATTGAACCCTGCAGTTGAAATTTCACTTTTTTTAATTAATATTTTTCGATTACAAAATTAAACTGTTTTATATAAAAATAATCTCTTTTGAAAAATATTTAAGCATTTTTGCTTAAAAATACTACTGGTGGAAAATTAACATTTTTTTTTGTTGAAGATTTAACTATTTTCTTACTTTTTGTGAGTTCAAGTCTTTTTTATTTAAAATAAAAATCCTTTTAGTTAAAGTATAAAATCTATTGCATTTTTTTGTTGAGAATTCTACTTTTTATTTTAAAAATTGAACCATTTCCTTGAAAATCTACTTTTTTCTCAAAAATTAATATTTTTGGTTTACGAAATTAAACTGTTTTCTAGAAAATTAATCTCTTCTTGAAAATAATAAATCATTTTTGTTTAAAAATACAACTGGTAAAAATTAATCTTTTCAATTTTTTTTTATTTAAAATATAAAAGCTATTAAATTTTTCGTTAAGAATTTATCTTTTTCAGTTTAAAATTGAATCATATAATTGAAAATTAATCTTTTTGATTAAAAAATGAAACTGTTTTCTAGAAAATTAATCTCTTTTAGAAAACATTTTATCTTTATTGGTACAAAATGCAGATTGTTGAAAATTAATTTTGTTATTGAGGGTACAACTATTTTGTTGAATATTTTTCTTTTTTTATATGAATTTAATGCGTTTAAATTTAATACAAAACTCTTTTAATTAAAATATCAAAGTTTTTACAATTTTTGTTCAAAATTCATCTGTTTTTATTTAAAATTTACTTTTTTGTTAAAAAATAATATTTTTTGGGTGACAAAATTCAACTGTTTTATATAAAAATAATCTCTTTTGGATAATATTTAATCATTTTTTGTTAAAAAAACAACTGGTGGAAAATTATCATTTTTTTGGTTGAAGATTTAACTATTTTCTTACTTTTTTGTGAATTCAAGTCTTTTTTATTAAAAATAAAAATCCTTTTAGTTAAAGTATAAAATCTATTACATTTTTTTTTTGAGAATTCATCTTTTTGTTTGGAAAATTAAACCATTTCCTTGAAAATCTACTTTTTTCTCGAAAATTAATAGTATTGGGTTACAAAATTAAACTGTTTTATAGAAAATTAATCTCTTTTTGAAAATAATAGATCATTTTTGTTTAAAAATACAACTGGTAAAAAATTATTCTTTTCAATTTTTTTTTTATTTTAAATATAAAAGTTATTAAATTTTTCGTTGAGAATTTATCTTTTTGGTTGAAAATTGAATCATATAATTGAAAATGAATATTTTGTATTAAAAAATTAAACTGTTTTCTAGAAAATTAATCTCTTCTTGAAAATAATAAATCATTTTTGTTTAAAAATACAACTGGTAAAAATTAATCTTTTCAATTTTTTTTATTTAAAATATAAAAGCTATTAAATTTTTCGTTTAAATTTTATCTTTTTTTTGTTTAAAATTGAATAATTTAGTTGAAAATTAATATTTTTGATTAAAAAATTAAACTGTTTTCTAGAAAATTAATCTGTTTTAGAAAACATTTTATCTTTATTGGTACAAAATGCAGCTTGTTGAAAATTAATTTTGTTATTAAGGATTCTACTATTTTGTTGAATTTTTATCCTTTTTAGATAAATTTAATTCGTTTAAATTAAAAATAAAACTCTTTTGATTAAAATATCAAAGCTTTTACTGAAAATTTACTTTTTTGTTAAAAATTACTATTTTTTGGGTTACAAAATTGAACTTTTTTATAGAAAAATAATTTCTTTGGGACAATATCAAATCGTTTTTTATTAAACATACAATCGGCAGACAAACATCTTTTTTTTGAAGATATAACTATTTTCTTTTATTTTATGAATTCAACTTTTTTTTAATTAATATATAAATCCTTTTCAGTTGAAATATAAAATTGAGAATTCTTGTTTTTTGGTTGAAACATTAACTGTTTAGTTGAAAATTAACTTTTTTGTTGAAATTGTGATTTTACATCTGAAATCATCAAAAATCTTTTGATGATTATGATTCTATAGAAATCAAAGTAATAAAAATATTAAATAAATAATATATTATTTAATAATCATAATTTGTTGAATAGAAAATCATATAGATATAATCTTACAAAAAATAAAGCTAAAAAATAAGTAACAATACGAAATTTGTATTTATTTATTAAAATTTTGTATTAAATAAATTAAAAATTATTTCAGCTTCCTCTGCAAGTGGCCTATATCCAGCGATTCTCGTTTTGGCGACGATTATTCTCTTCCTGTTGTAGCGGGAGGCGAGAAAGGAAAGATTTTCTGCGTCTGATAATCTCTAAGTCTTGTCTGGTTTCGTATAGTTGATATTTTATAGATTATTTTTAAATAATTTATATTACTGTGAAAAGATATAATTGTTGTATGTAAATATTTAGATTTGGAATTGTGCTCTCAAATCACTATAAATTGTACATGTTTGTTATATATTAATTATTGAAATAATTTGTTTTGTTCTGTTCAATTTTACAAATTGTTTTATGTTAGAATAATTTGTATGATACATATATTTAAAAAGTGTTAAAGCTGATCAAATGTGGCTATATATTCGATTTTTTTAGAATGAAGATCAAATGTGAAATTCATTGTTTTATTTATTTTTTATTTTTCCATACATAAGAACATAAGTGAAACTTCAGATCGTTTATTTTTTAAATGGCTATTTTTTCTGGAAATTAGTATTTAATTTTATAAGAAATCGGAAAGATTTATGGAATTAAAATTTTAATACTTTAAACCAAAATTATTATAATTCGAGCAATATTTTCAATTTTCAAATAGTTTTAAATTATATTCACGTTTTTTTTATACAATCGTTTCTTTATAAAAAAATAGGAAGATTGAAAAAAATTAGGTTTCAAAGAAGATTTACAACTTTTTTAACATTTTAGTTTTTAATGGTATTTCACACCTGAAATTGGTTTTGTAAAAAAAACATTAGGTTTATAAAGAAAGATTTACAATCTTAGACAGTTTTTTTGTTTTTTTATGTTAATGTTTTTCATAGGAAATTTTTATTTTTAAACAAAATTGTTACTGTTTGAATAATTGCTGATATATTGTACATAAATATTTTATATAATAATTAATTCTGAAGCTAAGATATCAATTTTCATCGATAATAAATAATTTTAGTCCTTGCTTGTCTTTATAATTCGAAAATTTGAGAATTTGGTTAAAAATAGAACTTCTTTGATACAAATAAATCGGTTTGGTTAAAGATTCATTGTTCATGTTAAAAATTTATATTTTCAGGTTGAAAATAACTGGAAATTTTTGTTGAAAATTCAACTTTTTGTTAAAAATTCATATTTTTTAATTGAAAGTTACACCGTTTTGTAGAAAATTCATCCTTTCGGTTGAAAATTCATATATTCAGGTTGAAATTAAATAGAAAAATTGGTTGAAAATTTATATTTTTAGCTCTATGTTAGAAAAAATATTTTTTAATTGAAAGTTACACTGTTTTGTGGGAAATTAATCTTTTTTTTTATGATTTATAATTTTAGTTGAACATTCGTCTTTTTTTGGTTGAAAATTCATCTTTTTTGTTGAAAATTCATATTTTCAGGTTTAAATTCAATAGAAAAATTGGTTGAAAATTCAAATTTTTAGGTTGAAATTAAATAGAACATCTGTTTCAAAATTCATATTTTCAGGTTGAAATTAAATAGAAAATTTAGTTCAAATTTTTTTTTTTTGGGTAAAAATTCATATTTTTTAATTGAAAATTACACTGTTTTGTAGAAAATTTACCTCTTTTTTATGATTTATAATTTTAGTTGAACATTTGTCTTTTTGGTTGAAAATTCATCTTCTTTGTTTAAAAATTTATATTGTTCAATTGAAAATTACACTTTTTCATAGAAAATTCATATTTTCAGGTTGAAGTTAAGTAGAAAAATTGGTTGAAAATTAAAATTTTCAGGTTGAAATTACATACAAAATTTGTTTGAAAATTCATATTTCAGGTTGAAATTAAATAGAAAATTTAGTTGAAAGTCATTTTTTTGGTTAAAAATTCATATTTTTTAATTGAAAATTACACTTTTTTATAGAAAATTCATATTTTCAGGTTGGAATTAAATATAAAAATTTGTTGAAAATACATATTTTTAACTCTTTGTTAAAAATAATATTTTTTAATTGAAAATTACACTGTTTTGTAGAAAATTTATCTTTTTGTTATGATTCATCATCTTAGGTAAACATTCGTCGTTTTGGTTTAAAATTCATATTTTTGGTTGAAAATTCATATTTTCAGGTTGAAATTAAATAGAAAAATTTGATGAAAATTCATATTTTCAGGTTGAAATTAAATAGAAAATTTTGTTGAAAATTTATATTTTTGAACTAAAAGTGATACTACTTTGTAGAAAAATCTTCTTTTGGCTTGGAAATTTAAACAATTTGGTGAAAACTGGAATTACTTGCTTTAAAAGAAATCTTTTTGTTTAATGATTCTTTTTTTATTTCTTTTTCGTTGTCTTTTTAACATGAAAATTTAAGAATTTGGCCAAAAGTAGAAATGCTTTGATAAAAATTCATATTTTTGGTTAAAAACAAAAAATTTTAGATTAAAAATAAACAAAAAATTTATCTGAAAATTCATATTTTACAATTGAAAATTACACTGTTTTTTAGAAAGTTCATATTTTCAGGTTGAAATTAAATTTAAAAAATTGGTTGAAAATTTATACTTTTAACTCTATGTTAAAAATAATATTTTTAAATTGAAAATTACACTGTTTTGTAGAAAATTTATGTTTTTTTATGATTCATCATTTTAGTTGAAAATTCGTCTTTTTGTTGGAAAATTCATATTTTCAGGTTGAAATTAAATAGAAAATTTGGTTGAAAATTTATATTCTTGAATTAAAAGTGATAGTACTTTGTAGAAATATCATATTTTGGCTTGTAAATTTAAAAAATTTGGTGAAAATTGGAATTACTTGCTTTAAAATAAATCTTTTTGGTTAATGATTCTTTTTTTCTTTCTTTTTTGATATCTTTTTAACTTGAAAATTTAAGAATTTGGCCAAAAGTAGAAATGCTTTGATACAAATTCATATTTTTGGTTAAAAATAAATATTTTAGATTAAAAATAAACAAAAAATTTAGTTGAAAATTCATATTTTACAATTGAAAATTACACTGCTTTGAAGAAAATTCGTATTTTTTGCCTATAAATTCAAGAATTTAGTCAAAAATGAAATTAATTACTTAAAAAAAATTAAGGTTGTAGATTCATAATTTTATTTGAAAAGTCGTCTTTTTTGGCAATTCATCCTTATTGTTGAAAATTTATATTTTCTGGTTACGAGTGAATAGAAAATTATTTTGAAACTTCAATTATTGGTTGAAAATGTATATTTTTAATTGAAAATTACACTGTTTTATAGAAATTTCTTCTTTTTTGCTTAAAAATTCAAGAATTTTGTATAAATTGCAATTGCTTGCGTTAAAAGCAATTTTTTTTGTTGAATATTCACAATTTTTGTAGAAAATTTGTGTTTTTCGTTAAAAATTCAGATTTTTTGGCTATGAGTAAGTAGCAAATTTGGTTGAAAATTTAATTTTTTGTTAAATATTCATATTTTTCAATTGAAAATTGCACTGTTTTTTTTTTAGAAAATTCGTCTTTTTGACTTAAACATTCAACAATTTTGTTGAAAATTGAAAGACTTTGTTAAAAATTTATTTTGTTGTTTAAAGATTCATCATTTTAGTTGGAATTTATATTATCGCGTTTGTAAAAAAATTGAGAATTTGGTAGAAATTTTAAATTTTTGTTGAAAATTCATATTTTTAAATTGAATATTACATTGTTTTATAGAAAATTTTCCTTTTTTACTTTAAAATTTAAAAATTTGGATAAAAGTGGAATTAGTTGGTTAAAAATTAATTATTTGTCTCAAGATTTATTATTTTAGTTTAAAATTCGTCATTTTGGTTGAATGTTCATATTTTATGATTATGAATAAATAGAAAATTTATTTGAAAATTAAATTAAAAAGGAACATTTATTGTTAAAATTTCATATTTGTGAATTGTAAATTACACTATTTTGTAGAAAAATTGTCTTTTTGTCTTAATAATTTAACAATTTTTTAAAAAGTATAATGACTTTGTTAAAAATTTATCTTTTTGTTGCTGAATGATTCACGATTTTAGTTCAATATTCGTCTTTTAGGTTGAAAATTCAATTTTTTGTTAAAAATTAATATTTCTAAATTGAAAATTACACTGTTTTGTAAAAAAAAAACATCTTTTTGGCATGATCATCCAACAATCTTGTTGAAAGTGGGACGACTTTGTTAAGCATTATTTTTTTTTTTTTTGAAGATTCATATTCTAGTTGAAAATTTATATTTTCGGGTTGAAAGTACCATCACTTTGTGTACAAAAAAACTGCAAAATGAACTGTTTTAGTTACATTTTCCAATATTTTATAAAGAAATTCATCTCTTTGGTTGAACGTGAATTCTTCTAACTAAAATTTTAACTAATAAATTTTTGGTTGAAAAGGCATATTTTTTAGTTGAAAATTCGTCTTTTTTATAGAAACACATATTCTTGGTTGAAAATTCAATTATTCCACTTAAAGATTTATCATTTTAGTTGAAAATTCTTTTTCCTATTGTTAAAAATTCAACTTTATTCAATAATGTAACTATTTTATTTTAGAAATTAGTTGTTTATTTTGGTTGAATATTATTATTTTTTAATGAAAAATGTAACTTTTTTAATTCAGTCTTCAATAAGTTAAGTTGAGAATTCATATTTTGGTTAAACATTAATTTTTGAACAGAAAATTTAATTATTCAATTTTTGGGTAAAATTTTTGGTATAAATTTTAGTTAGTTTAATTAAATATTCATCATTTTATTTTTTTTTTAATCATCTTTTTTGTATACAATTCAACTGTTCTAGCTCAAAATTCATCATTTTGGTTAAAAATTCATTAGTTTGTTTTAAATCTAATTTTTTGAATAAATAAATAAATATTTAAATATTTAATAAAAAAATTAATCAAAAATATTGGAGAAAATTTCAAAGGTTTTTTTTTGGAAGTTTACAAAATTTAAAAAAATAATCCAGTAAGTTTCAAAGATATATAAACGGTTTGAAATGAACAAAAACTAATTCAAAACTTGTGAAGATAAAAAAAAATTTAATAATATAGATTTTGAAAAAATACTTCTCAAGAATTTTGAATGTTTCATGACAAAAATTTTTCTTGTACTTCCTGAGATTCCTAAGAAAGTTTTAATTAATTTTTTAATCAGATAATTAATTGCAAAAGAAAATTTATTTAAAAAATTAGGTTAAAATAATGAAGATTTTTGAAGATCTTATAGAAACAGAAGCTTTTTAAGAATTTTGAGGAATGAGTCTTAAGATAAAATTCAAAAATATTTAAAAACATTTCAAATGATTTCCTAAAATTTGGAAAAAGAATGTAAAATACTTTAAAGCAGAGGATTTCAATTTTGTAAGCTTAAAAAATTTGAAAAACTAATCAAAATTTTTAAAAGATATTTAAAGTTTAAAAAATAATAGAAATTAAATGAAAACTTGTAAATATTTCAAATTTGTTTAATAATGTGGATTTTTTAAGATTTTGAAAAAGGAAACTTTTTAAGAATTTTGAAGGTTTGAAGCGAAAAAAATAATTTTCTTTAAAATAATGAGAAAACTTCAATTTGGTTTTTTTATTTAAATAATTTATTTTAGGAGAAAATCGAAAATGATTTCCTAAAATATCGAGAAAGAATTAAAAAGACTTTATCATGAATTTAAAGTAAATGTTTTCAATTTTTTTAATTTTATAAAATTAAAAAAATATTTTAGTAAGCCTAAAGGTTATTTAAAAGTTTTGAAAGAAATTAAAAATAAATGAAAATTTGTAAACATTTAAAAACTTTTCTTTAAAAAATGTGATTTTTGAAGAACTTACAGAAAAAGAAGCTTTTTAAGAATTTTGAAAAGTTTCAAGAAAATATATCAATTTTCTTAAGATTCCTGAAAAATTTTAAATAATTTTTTATTTTGAGAAATTAATCTTAAGATAAAATTCAAAAAGATTTAAAAACATTTCAAATAGTTTTGTAAAATTTGGAAAAAGTATGTAAAATACTTTAAAGCAGATGATTTCAATTTTTTAAGTTTACAAAATTTACAACAATATTTCAGCTTATTTGAATGATTTAAAAAAAATTAAAAATAATTTAAAACTTTTAAATATTTAAAATTTGTTAAATAATGTGGATTTTTGAAGATTTTAAAAAGGAAACTTTTTAACAAATTTTGAGGGTTTCAAGCGAAAAAAATAATTTTCTGAAAATTTATGAGAAAAGTTCAATTACTTTTTTTATTTAAATAATTCATTTTAGGAGAAAATCGAAAATGATTTCCTAAAATTCCGAGAAAGAATAAAAAAGACTTTATAATGATTTTAAAGTAAATTTTTTCAATTTTTTTAATTTTTAAAAATGAAAAAAATATTTCACTAAGCCTAAAGATTATTTTAGAATTTTGAAAAGAATAAAAAATAATTGAAAATTTGTAAACGTTTATAAACTTTTCTTTAAAAAATTTAATTTTTGAATATCGAATAGAAAAAGATATAAAAACATTTAAAATTTTAGGAAATATTAAATATTAATATATTTAGCAAATTGACAAATAGAAAAAATATTCCAGTAAGTCTAAAAGATATTTAAAAGTTTTTAAAAGAATACGAAAGATTTAAAAACTTGTGAAGATTTAAAAAATTATCTTTAAAAGTGTAGATTTTTTAAGATTTTGAAAAAAAAAGCTTTTCTTTTTAAGAATTATAAATTAAAATTGTATGAAAGAAGTTGTAGCTATTTTTTTATTTATTTTTATTTGCGATTAATAATTATATTTCTTATAGTAATTTAAATTGAAGAATGTAGTTTAAATTTGAAAATAATAACCAATCAAAATAAGAACCGTGTCTACTTTTGCCAACTGTTGTTGACCTTGCTTATTAAAAAAAATATTGTAAACTTTATTACCCGATATTATAACACCTTATAGGTACTTACCGCAGTTTACGTGATTTGGCAGGTCTTACGGCATTTACAATGTAATTCATTGTTGACATTGATGACTTGTTGTTACTCGCGCGACCTCATATTTTTTGTACGAACGTAAAAAATAGTATTTTTTCAATCTCTGAAAGTGAATATGTACTAAAAGTATATAAAAACATTCTAGCTTCTATAATATTACAAGTCTTATTACTATACAATGTCTGCTTTTGTGAAACTTGAATATATTTATATATAAATACATTTATATATTTTATATATGTAACGAAACATAACCTACAAATTTGACATGCAATCCGAGCACGATAAAAACATTCAATTACTGAGAAAAGGGAAAAAAGTGAGTAACAATCGTTTAATTATTATTATTGCCTGTTTTAAAACTAAAAATGGAAGCATTTTTGTTTTTGCAAACCACTGTGAGTGCTTTTATTTACGAAGCGTTTGTATGTTTTCCAGCGTTTACAGTTTATAAAAGTAGAGTTTTTCTTATAAAATTTGGGTTCTTTGGTTGTAAAAATATTATTTTAACAAAATTATTTGTCGTTTCAATATCCTTTTTTTAACCACTTATTACTAAGATTGGAAAAATTGAGGGAGATTTTGGAGCCATAACCTAAAATTGCAAATCGGATTTCTCAGCAGTTTTAGACGAATTTTATTATTTTATTTGGTTTTTTAGTGTATTGTAAGAAGAACTTTCGCTTCTAAATTATATCTTTCTATGCATTATTAATATTGTTATCATTAAAAATGCTGTAATTTTTACGTTTTATGTTCGAAATTTTTTTAATTTGGAAGTTTTGGATTTAAAAACTGTTGAGTTTTAATCTTCAAAATCATCGAAATTAAAGAATTCTAACTCAAAATCGTTAAAATTGAAGTATTTTAAACTGAAAATCATTTAAATTGAAGAATTTTAAAGTGTAAATCTTTTAAATTGAAGAATGTGTAATTGTATTTTGTTGAACTTTTTTTTATCAAAAATGTTTTTTTTTTCAGTTTAAAATTCAACTATTTATTTAAAAGATTATGTAATTTTTTGAAAATTGTTCTCTTTTTTTTATAGAAAATTATTCTTTTTTTAATTCGTTTCTTTGGGGAAGAATTGTTGAATATTTACTATTCGTCTATTCTATTTTATTGCAAATCATTTTGTTATTGTTGAAAGATCATTTTTATTATTTAATTTTTCGTTGGGAATTCATATTTCTGTTCAAAATTCCACTTTCTTGTAGTTAAAGTTAAATGTTTTTTGTCCCAAAATACGACGGTTTGATTAAAATATCATGTTTATAATTAGAAAATTAAACTATTTTGTTTAAAAGTCACCCTTTTTGTTTAAAAATTCGTCTATTTGGACAGAAAATCTGTCCTTTTGGATTTAAAGTTCATCTCCTTTTTTATAGAATTCAGCTGTCTTCTAAAATTCGATCATTTAAATTTCGTAGCTCAATCAAATTTAAACCAAATCTAATAAAAAAATTGAAAAAATATCATTAAATTGTTGTCAAAGTTTAAAAAATGAGAAACTTTGAAATATTTTCGATTATAGTGTCGTGTTTGTTTCGTGATCAGATAAATCCTGGATTCCAAATATTTTAAAAATACCTGGAAAACCTGGAATCAGTCAGGGAGTTTTTATATACCTCAAAAAAACTGAAAATTTAAGAGAATTTTGTTAAAAATGGAACGGTTTTAGTTGAAAATTTAAAATATCTGTTTGAAAATTGAAGCATTTTGTTGAAAATTCGTTCTTTGTGGTTGCATTTTATTATTTTTTTATTAAAAATTGTTATTTTTTTGTTTGAAATATCAACTAATACATTTTTTGTTCCGAATTCATCTTTTTTAATGATAATTTAATTCCTTGGTTGAGAGTTGCTCTATTGGTACATATGAATTTGTTGTTGTTAAAGAATTATAATTTTAATTAAAAAATTCATCTCCTTGGTTAAAAAATAAGCTATTTTATTAAAAATTCCTGTTTTCGTTGGCTGAAAATTAATTTTTTTGCTGAAAATATAGCTACTCAATATTTTCTTGAAAAATTATCTTTTTTAGTTGAAAATTGTGACTTTTTTGGTAGAAATTAATCTTCCGGGTTAAAAATTCATGTTTTTGGTTAAAAATTCAACTTTTTCATTTAAATATTCATAATTTTATTGAAAATTCGCCGCCTTGCTTGAAAATAAATTTTTTAACTAAAAATTTGACTATTCACTTCTTTAAAAATTTATCTTTTTAATTTAAAATTGATGTATTTTCTCTAAAATTCGTCTTTGGTAGAAATGATTCTTCTATTCCAGTTATGGTTGAAACTGGATCTTCTTTAGTTTGAAATTCAACAATTTCGTTGAAAATTGGTCTTTTTGTATTTAATAATTAAAATATTTCGTTAAAATTGCATGTATCTTGTATGACAAATCACCTTTTTGGTTAAAAATTAAATGTATTGGTTCAAAATATAAAGCATTTCTGAAAAATAAATCTTTTTTTAAATTTCTTCTATTTCAGAGAAGGATTCATCATTTTAGTTGGAAATTCATTAATTTAGTTGAAATGAAAATTTAATTATTTGGTTAGAAATTGTTTTTTCTTTTTAGTTAAAAATTTAACTTTTTTGTTCAAAATCAATATATTTTTAAAGAAAAATCGTCTTGCTGACTACAAAATTAATCGTCTGGTTTAAAAATAAATTTTTTTTCTTGTTCCAAATTTAAGTATTGAAATTCAATATTGATCATTTTAGTAATTAATTCGTCCTTTTGTTCGGGTGCAAAAATAATGTTTCTAACTGAAAATGTAACTATTCCATTTTTTATTGAAAACTGATCTTTTGCAGTTCCAAATTCATCTATTTGTTTGAAAATTCATTTTTTTCTATCGAAAATTCAAGGGAAATGAAAAAAGGAAATTTTTTGGGTAAATTTGTTTAAGCAATAATTGTTTACAAAATCTATTTAAATTTAAAAACTGATATTCAAATTGTACCCGTTCCAGATATATATCTTGTTTTGTTTAATAAGTTTTTCCAAAAATGTATAAAAAATCTAGTAAAATAGCATTTAGTTTAAAGAACTATAACGTTTTATTAACATTTATTAAAATGCAATAATTTGTTTTTTATTTGAAATGCCATAAGTTATAATATTTTAATTCTTAAAATGATAGAAAAACTATTTTGTTCAGATACAAACTTAAAACATTCAATAATATTTATTTATTCATTACAAACAAACAAAAATTACTTTTCTATCTTAAAACATGATTTTTTAACAAAATACTTGAATTTTCAATAAAATAATTGGATTTTACACCTAGGAAGATAAATTATCATTTAGAAAGTGTAATAATTGATAATTCAACCAAAAAAGATAAAATTTTATTAAGATAATGAATTTAAAACTAAAAATACGAGTTTTAAATAAGTAAAGATTTTTTAGTCACGAAAGAAATAAAATTTTCTCATCAATTGCTGAACCTTCCAGCCAAAATGCGAATTTTCTGTACAGAAATTAAATTTTCAACCAGACAATATGAATTTTTCGCAAAAAAAGTATTCAAAAAAATAGTGACATTTCCAAGCAGTTGAATTTTCAATTAAAAACGATCAATTTTCAACAAAATAGTTGAACTTTCAATCAGAGAGATGAAGATTCAACTAATAAATATGAAACTTCAGCGCAAAAATGATTTCTTAACTAGATTTTCCTAATTTCTTATTGTAAATAAAATGTTCAAACAAAACAGGAGAATCCTCAAGTAAAGAAGATTAATTTTCTACCAAACAGTTGCATTTTTGGTTGAATTTTCAAAATGAACATATAAATTTTCTACGAAATAGTTGAAGATTCAACCAAAGATTTACATTTTTAACCAAACAGGATAATTTTTTGGTTAAAAATGCAACTGTTTTTTTGAAAATTTAAAATATTGAGAAGAAAATGGATTTGTTTCAAAGCTTACGTTTACTTGAAGTCAACTAAAATCTTTTTTTAATTTGAAAACAGATGAATTTTTAAATTAAAAAGACAAATTTTCAAAAAAATGTTTGAATTTTTATACAAGAAAGATTTCAACTCAAAATATAACTATTTAATACTTGGATCAAAAATTATTTTTGGGTAAAATTTTGACCTGTTGTTAAGAATCAATCTTCTGGGCTGAAAATAATTCTTGTTATGGGAAATGTAATGATTCTAGTTGAAGACTCATCAATTTATTTCAAAATTCATGTTTTTGGTTGCAAATTCAACTATTTAACTATTATACTATTATACTTATATTTAACTATTTAAGTTAATTTAAAATTCGTGTATTTTTAATAAAATTCGTCTTTGTTCATAGAAACAATTCTTCTATTCCATTTTTGTTTGGAAATGGATATTTTTTTGTTTCAAATTTAACTATTTGGTTGAAAATTTCTTTTATTTGTAATTGACAATGCAAACATTTTGTTAAACATTCATGTATTTTTAATTTTTAATTTAATTTTTTTTGTGTACATGGTCTTAAATGGTAGAAAATTCATCGTGTTGTTTACAAATAAAACTACTGTGATCAAAATTGAAATCTTTTCTCAAAAATTCATCTTTTTGTTTTAAAATTCATTCATTCGAGATAAAGATTGATCATTTTAGTTGAAAATTATACTGTTTGGTTAAGAGGGGGTCTTCTTTTATTGAAAATTCAACTTTTTGTTAAAAATTCATATATATATTTAATTTAAAAATCGTCTTTTTAGCTAGAAAACTAATTTTCCTGATTGAAAATTAATCGTCTTGTTTAAAAATCCATTTTTTTTTTTAAATTCAAGTATTGCAATTAACTATTGATCATTTGAGTAATTATATAATATTTTTGGTTGAAAATTAAACTATTTGGTTAAAGTTTAAATTAAATTTGTTTAAAAACAAAATCTTTTTTTTTTTGTAAGAATAATTTTTTTCGTCAGTTTTTAGTTAACATCGACGTTCAAATCTTTCTACTCTCGTGAGTAGGAAAAAAACAAACCAAAAACACGTCAATATGCCAAGTAATTGTTATAAATTTCAATCAGATTTAATAAAAATCACTGATGAGGGCCACCATTGTATGCCGAAACGTTTGAAACAACTTAATTAGTTTCAATTCTCCTGACCCTAAAGCCAACAACTTACATCAACAATTTCTACAAAATAATTTTTTTAACTGCAAATTTAACTTGTTGAAAAGTGATCTTTGTAGTCCCAAATTCAGCTACTTGTTTGTAAATTGATCTTTTTCAGTTGAAAATTCAACTCTTTGATTGAGAATTAATGTGTTTTTTTTTGTTGAAAAATCGTCTTTTTGGTAGAAAATTAATTCTTTCGGTTGAAAATTTAACTATTTGTTTGAAAAAGCATGTATCTTTTTGAAAGTCCAAATTTCTATGTGAAAAGTTAGGAATTTGAAGCGGTTCAAGTTAATTTTTAATCTAGTACTCACATTATTTTACCTACATATGCACTGAATTTTAAGTATAAGTAGATAAAATAAAAATTTGTCTGAATTTTTATTCGAATTCATGTACTTTAGAGACAAATTCGAGAAATTATTAATTATGTTTTTAGCATTATTTAATTATTTATTTAATCTATCCTGCTATTCCTATAAAATAAAAAGGGACATTATTTGTAATAAACTCGCGAAAAATCATACCTGGAAAAAAAACTTGGAATTGTCAAGGAATTTTTTGGCAGGATTTAAGTAGACATCCTGAATTAGAAATCTTTTTAAAATTCCTTATCTTTCGAATTTTCCAGACCCCAGACAAATCCAAAATGCCGAATCAGCTACCAAACCCGATGATGACACCATTCTACCCAAACGAATGTTTTATCTGCAAAGCAAGAAAAGACCTGCGCCGATGCAGTCAATGTCAAATGATTTCCTACTGTGGAGAAACCCACCAAAAGGATCACTGGAACGCACACAAGGCAGTCTGCAAAATAATCGCTGACATCCTCAAGCGCAAAAAAGTCTCCCACCTCTTTGAAAATCTGCGCTATGTCGATCAGAAGGTGTGGAAAGAGGAGAGAGAGAATGCTCGAAGACAAGTTCAACATCGAATCTCTCGGCCGCTGTTTGAATGGGAATATCAGATGCTCCTCTTTCCTCGAGCCTGCAACATTTGCCACGAAGCCAAGCAGCAAAATCTCGTCAACTGTCCTTCCTGTCCCTCCGCGAGTTTCTGCCAAGATCACAAAGCTACCACTCGTCACAGCATCAATTGCTTTCAGCTAAAAATGACCCACGACCTGGAACTCGCTCTCGACGAAACGACATTCAAATCCGTGCTAGCCACCGCCGTTCTCGTCATCGATCGTACATTCATCAGCTCGAAAACACAGGCTTTGCCCAAATCGATGAAGGAACTAATGCTACATTATTCCCAACCTCCATTGAAAACACCCGAGGAATTCAAAGTCTACGCCTCCGAATTGCTAACGATCGCCCTAACTCTTTTCAATGCTCTGCAAAAGGTGAAAGTACCCTTAACTTCGAAGCTGATTGTCCACGTCGGCGGTGTCAAGTCGCAGAAGGACAATCCGAAATTCTGGGAGATTGTTTTGCACCTTTTGCCGAATTTGAAGTGTCTGAAAGTCGTGCTTGTGGATGATGATCAGCACGCAAGAATAGAATCGCACCTCTGCGAGAACTGCAAGGCTAACAATAAAGTCGTTCAGTTTGAAACGGTGCCACTTTCTTACAAGGAGTTTTTAAATCACAAAAATTACGAGAAACCGAACATGCTTGTGTTTTATAATGTAAATCCACCCGAGGAACGAGAATTGCCGAAGGAAGTTTGGAAGTCGTCGCTTTTAGCCTGGGGATCAGCTTCCTGTCCCCTCGTTTTGACGACCGTCACCGACGCAAAATCAAAGGGAATTAATGAGATTTTAAAATCGACTTTTGCGAGGACTGTGATTTATTATGACGGGATCAATGAATTTGCGAGTTTGAAGCCGAAACGAGAATGGGAACTGAACGGCATCTACCGGGAGAATCAGTTCATGATTATTTTGGATGTTTTGAGTGATAAAAATGAAAAGAATTCGGATGGAATTAAAAATAGTGCCGAGAGTGAAACAAGTTCCGGGCAAAAGAAAGTGGAACCGATTGAAAATGTCATTGAGAAAGCAGAGAAAATGGCAGATTTGGCGGAGAATGTAGAAATGGTGGAGGATGATGACTCTTTGGAGGACTATCAGGATTGGAATTATTATTACTCGAATTCTTGTCAGATTTGTCATCTGAATATAAAAAACTTGACCTGCAGTCGTTGTAAAATGGTGATGTATTGTGGAGAAGAGCATCGAAAAGAGCATTGGCCGGAGCATAAAGATTTGTGTAAAGCCATTTTGAGTACACTGAGGGAAACTGGCGCGACAACTCTTTTTGATAAATTGAAAACTGATGATATGGAGGTCTGGACGAAAGCCAAAATTAGCGTGATGCAGAAAATTCAGAAGAAACTTGGAAGACGACTTTTGGATTATGAGAAGCAAATGTTTCTCTTTCCAAAAACATGTTTTGTTTGTCACGAAAGTGATTTAAGTGTTGTGAGAACCTGCCATTGTGGGGTAAGTTTTACAGGCAATTTTATTTTAAAAATGCAATTTTTTTTTAGTTCAACGATTCGAAATTGCGTAATTAAATAACATAATTAATTAGGATTGCAAAAAATCAAGGAATTTAACGAAATAGTCAGAGAAAAAACTTGACAGTCAGGGAATTTTCAATAAACTGAATTTGAAGATAATTTTACTTTTTTTTAAATTTAATCATTTTATTCAAGTCGTTCTTTTTGGTTGAACTCGGCTGTTTTGGTTTAAAATTAAAATATTTTTTGTTCGATATATCAACTATTACATTTTGCGTTAAAAATGTATCTTTTTTGGTTAAAACGCTTCTTTTTTGTTGAAAATGTTTTTTTGAAAATTTTATTTTATTTTTTTATAGTTTAAACAATTTTATTGAAGTCGTTCTTTTTGGGTGAAACATCAAAAGTTTAAATGAAAATGTCGTCCTTTTGGTTGAAGTCTGCTGTTTTTGGTTAAAATTTTTTTTTTTTTAAATTGAAGAAATTTAAATGAGATTAAAATCAAATTTAAAATCCTAATTAACGTCCAGTAATTAAAAATTACTTTTTTCCCTGAAAAGAACAGAAAAAGAACTTCTCCCTTTGGACAAAAATAATATAGGAAGGAAAAATGAGAAAAAATGTTTGATTGAAATATTAACTATTACATTTTTCGTAGAGAATACATATTTTTTGGCTGAAACCCTTTTTTTTAACATTTAACTATTCCAATTTTTATCGAAATTGTATCCTTTTTTTATAGAAATTTAGTGTTCTTGGATGAAAATTCAACAGTTTGGATAACAATTTCACCATTTCGTTAAAACTGTACTTTATTTGTTAAAAAACTACTTTTTACTGAAAATTTAACTATTTTATTTTTATTTAAAAATTTATCATTTTTGGATGAAAGTGCAACTTTTTAGCTGAATAGTCGTATTTTTTGGTAGAAAATTTATCTAATTAGTTGATTCTTTTTAGTTGAAAATTCATCTCTTTGGTTAAACATTAAGTTCTTTAACTAAAATTGTAACTCTTCAATTTTTGTTTAAAAATTCAATTATTACAGTCAAAGATTCATCATTTTGTTTGAATCTGCATCACTTTGTTTGAAAATGTAACTATTTTTAACGTTTGTTTTTATTTTGGTTGAACATTAATTTCTTTGACTAAAAATGTAATTCTTCAACTTTTGTTTGAAAAATTATCTTTTTTGTTAAAAACTAATTTTCTTGGTTGAAAATTAAATTATTATATTTAAAGATTCATCGTTTTCGTTAAAAATTGATCATTTAAAATGAGAGAGGTCGCTGGACCGGGAAATGATAGGGAATTTATTTTTTGACCAGGAATTTTAAAATTATTAGAAAAAAATATCTTTTTTGGTGGAAACATCAACTATTACATTTTTTATTGATAGTTTTTGATTTGAAACCCCTTTTTTTGTTAAAAGTGTAACTATTTTGTAGATAATTTTTTGTTTGGTTAAAATTTTAACTTCTTCAGTTGAAAATTCCTATATTTTGTTGGTAATATCTATTTTTTTTTGTTAGACTATTAATCTTGGTGATTTATTTATCTTTTTCCTTAAAATTTTATTTCAATTTCATTTCTTTTGTTAAAAATTCAACTATTTTGTAACAAAATATTTTTCTGTTGTTCAAAATTCGTATTTTTTTGTTAAATTCAACTATTTTTTACTTAAAACTAAAATCATTTTTGGTCGAAATAACAACTATTACGTTTTTGGTTAAGAATTCTACTTTTTTGGGTAAAACACTTCGTTTTGTTTAAAAATGAACTATTTGGTTAAATTTTTTAAACTGAAAATTTAAATTTTTCCTCCTTGATTGAAAATGTATCTTCTTTAGTTGAAAATATTAATCTTCTTGGTGACTTATTCAATTTTTTGGTTAAAAACGCATGTTTTTGTGAAAACGTAACTATTATGTAGAAAAAAAAGTAAAATATTTGGTTCAAAATTCATGTATTTTGTAAAAAAATTAATCTCCTTAGTTTTTAAACTAAAAATGTAACAATTCCAGTTGCAAATTTCATAATTTTAGTTGAACATTCATCTCCCTGGTTGAAAATTAATTTCTTGAACTAAAAATGTAAATATATTTAATTTTTGTTTAAAAAATTACCTTTTTTAGTTCACTATTCGTCTTTTTTCGTAGAAATTAATCTTCTCAGTTGAAATTGCAATTAATATTGTTAAAAATTTATCATTTTGGTTAAAAATGTTTCACTTTCTTTGAAAATGTAACTATTTTTTTAAATTAGTTTTTAGTTTAGTTGAAAATTAATTTATTTCAACTGAAAATGTAACAATTCAAATAAAATATTTTATCATTTTAGTTGAAAATTCATCTTTTTGGTTAAAAATTAATTTATTTGGCTGAAAATGTAATTTTTCAACTTTTTTTTGGAAAAATGATCTTTTTTTAGTTGAAAATTCATATTTTTCCGGTTGGAAATTAATCTTATTAGCTGAATATTAATATTTTTGGTTGAAAATGTAACTTCCAATTAAATATTTCATATTTTCAGCTAAAAATTCATCAGTTTGGTTAAAAATAAATTTTAAACAGAAAATTGAATTAATCCAATTTGGGTTAAAAATGAATCTTCTTTAGTTTCAAATTCAATTACTTGGTTACAAGTTGTTTTTTTTTTAGTTTAAACTTGAACTATTTCACTGAAAATTTATGTATTTGGTTTGAAAGCCGTTTTTCTTTAGAGAAAATTAATCTTCTTGTTTATAAATTCGTTTTTTTGTCTGAAAATTGAACACTTTGCAATATTTTCTCACTTGAATAAAAAATCTTTCTACGATAAAAATTCAAGTCATGTTAAAATGTCGTTTATAATTCATATTTTTTGGAATTAAAATTTAATTTCTTGTTTGGGAGTTTAACTTTTTTGTTAAAAATTAATTTTTTGGCTTGAAGGTTGATCATTTTAATTAAAATTTTATCTCTTTGGTTGAAAATTGCGATATTTTTCTGATTTTTTTAAATCTAAAAATGTAACAATGCCAATTGAAAATTCCATCATTTTTTCGAATTTCATCAGTTTAGTTGAAAATTAATGTTCTAAACCGAAAATTTAACTGATAAATTATTGGTTAACAATTTATCATTTCTGAATGAAAATTCATGTATTTTGTTGAAAATTCGTCTTTTCGGTAGAAAATAATCTTCTTGGTTGAAAATTCATGTTTTTTCTTTAAAATTAAACTATTGTATTTGAAGATTTATAATTTGGGTTAAAAATTCCTCAGTTTGGTTCAAAATAATTTTTTTAACTGACAATTTAACTTTTCAATTTTTGGTTTAAAATTTATCTTTTTGAACTGGAAATTCATGTATTTTGTTAAAAATTCGTCTTTTTCTGTAGAAAATAATCTTCTTGGTTGAAAATTCACATTTTATCTTTAAAATTGAACTAAT
>JAAAKG020096702.1:0-16070 GCA_010014905.2 Druon quercuslanigerum
TATATGTGTGTGTTTATATTTTCTTTTAAGTGTTTCCTTTTTCGTATAAATTAATCATCTTTGTTTAAAATTCATCTTTTTTGGTTGAAAATTTAATTATTCTAGTTAAAGATTAAAAATTAAAAATTTGAATTAAAAATTCATCACTTTGTTTGAAAATGTAAATTTTTTTATTGAAAACTAGTCTTTTTTTGTTGTTTGTTTTTTTATTGATAACGTAACATTTCCTGTTAGTTGCTTTTTTAGAACTGAAAATGTAACTACTCCAATTGAATCTTCCATCATGTTTATTGAAATTTTTTTGGAAATTCAAGTATTTCAGTTAAATGTTCATAATTGTTGAAAGTTTTTTTTTGTATAAAATTAGTCTTTTTGTTTGAAAATTCAAATTTTGGGTTAAAAATTCATCTATCTTGTTGAAAATGCAAAATTTTTACTTGAAGAATTAGGAACTTGAACCGGTTTAAATTGAATTTAATAGAATAACCACATTAATTTTAAATAAATAAGTACTAAATTTAAAGTATAAGTAAAAATTGGTTAGCATTTTTACTTATATTCATGAACTTTATACACAAATTCAAGAAATGTTTCATTATGTGTTTAGTATTATTTAATTAATCAATTGTAATAATATATTTAAGAATATCTTGTAATACAATTTGTGAAAGCATTCTGAATTAAGCATATTAATTACATTTGTAGAAACTGAAAAAAAAACATTTATAATAATCTCGCGAAACTGTATGCATACTCGGAGTCGATTATTGCAAAAATGCGAGATAATTGAATGGATTCGTGCTATGATTTTTCCAGCATTTGAGTAGGCACCCTAAAATCTTTATGAAATATTTTGGAATCTCTGGAATATTGAAATCTGAGTCCAGTGGTCAATCCTTCTTATTTTCCTTTCTTTTTTTTTTGACCGGGAATTTTACAAGTTTTTAGAAAAAAATCTGAGAATCTTTGATTTCAACCGTTTTTTAAATGATTAGTTAAATTGTTATATTTTTCATTTATAGCATTTAGTTTATAATGCGTAATCAAACAATCTTTCACTATACATATTTTGCATTTTAGATCTTTATGTTTTAATCGAACATTTTAATTTAAAGAATTAAAAAAAAGTTTGAATGTCTTAAACAATTCAAAGTTAGAAGCGTTTAAAATCGAAGATTTTTTAAAATACGCATTTTTTTATAAACTGTGGATATAAATTAATTAATGATTTTTAAAATTGAATTTTATGTTAAGATTTAAAAAGTGAATAATAATTGATTTTACAAGACGATTTGGAAGCAGTTCACAATTTTAGATTTTGCAGATTTTAATGTTAAAAATCAAACTGTTTCAATTTGAAAGTCTCATTAATTAAACAAATGTAAAAACCCGATTGAAACTTTATAAGCTTTTTTCAATTTTTAAATCACTTCAAATTGAAATTTTTTCATAAAGAAAAAAAAACAATTACTTAATATTTGGAAATGTCTGACTGCTCATTTATAATCAGTAATTATTAATTACATATTCAAAACAAAAAACTGCACTTTGAACGTTATATTGTTCGAATGATGATGTATGAATAACAATTGAACACCTATTATTCTTAGAAAAATTTCGAGTGAGTTGAGATATTTAGAAGTTTTGAAAAAATTCAAAATTATATAAAAATTTCAAATAATTGAAACAAAGTGTCCACGTGTATAAATAAAATTCGGCTATTCGTACTAAAATTTATGTGCAAATAGACCACGGTCTAATTTAAAATTAAATATAGGTTTTGGCAGATTTCGAACAATTAATTTAGAATCATTTTTTTTTAATTTCGAAAGGGTTTAAAAGAATAAGAACATTTCCTAGGGAAATTCAAAATGCTTTTTTCTTCTGAAAATTAATTTAAAGAGAATACTTAAAAAGATTTTTAAAAATTTACAAAGTTATAAATAATGAATATGGAACATATAAGGACATTTTTTTAATTTTGCAGAATTTTAAAAACATTTGTAGAAAACATTTCAATCATTTAAAATAATATTTAGAAGTTCTGAAAAAATATACAATTTGACAAAATGCAAAACAAAATGTAAATTATTCAAAATTTCGACATAAAATTTTGAAGCATTTTAAGGATTTTAAACTATTTAAAATAAAAACAGTTTATAAAAAATATATAATCGTTTAATTTTTAACGTTTCTAGCTTAAAATCGCTTAATTTTAACATTTCTTAAATGCATTGATTGATTCTTCAATTTAGAGCATTGAAACTGATAACGTGGATTTATAACTGCTTAATTAAAAAAATTTCAGTTGAAGAATGTTAATAGCTACCGTTTTATACGTGTAAATTATTGAGCATTTGAACTAAAAAACTTTTAAACTTCAGTTTTTATTACTTTAAGTGGAAAATTTTTTGGACTCGTTCGATTTTTTAAATTTCATTGACCGTAAAAAATGTATACGAACCGGGAAATGGCTGGACATTTTTTCTGTTTAAAACGGCCACCCTGTTTTATATTTGTTTGGTAATTATTTAATATTTGCCGACGCAGGCAACATTCCCACCGCCTTGGAGGCTATTCCGGCATCAGCACACTCGATAAACTTGACTTGGAGTATAGCAGATACCTATCATGACAATATTTTTGAAGTCTGCTACCATGCTGTGCACATCATGAAGGACACTTCGAATTGTGTTTTTGTGTACGTATAAAATTATTAAATATATGACAATACACGAAATTACTACTTCCAAGTAGGAGCAGAATCAAATGAACTTTTTTCTTATTTATAATATAAATTCTTAAGAATGGTTTTTATCGGAAGAAAAAAATTTACTAGGCTTCAATTTATTTGCAGAAATGGCACCATGGCTACCATCGAGGACTTAAAGCCCTTCACATTGTACCAATTCAAAATTAGAGTTTTGCCCGACGAACCGACTGAAAATAATGAATTCAGTCAGGCCATTGAGTGTTACACGTGTGAAGATAGTGAGTACCTTCAGAACCCTTTAATGCGAGATTTTATTGAGTAATATGTTTATTATATAAATATAAATATGTTTTTGAATATCTATTTTGAGTTTTGAAGATTTGCAATACAGAATTTTAATTCTTACGCTATTTAACTGAAGACTTCTATATTTAATGTGTATTATCAAAATTTCCTTGGGTATAGTGCAATTAAAAAATTTTAAATATGAAATTAATTTAGTTTTAAAGATTGAAAGAATTTTGAAGATTAAAAATGAAAAAAATCTTGAATTTGAATGATTTGCAATTTAACACTCTTCAATTTTGAAGATTTGCAAGTGAAAACTCTTTAATATTGAAAGATATATAAAATAGCAATTCCTAAATTGTGATGTTTTTCAAGATCTGGTTCCTGGGAAAAAGATTAATTTACGACCAAAAAAGACGAATTTTCAATTAAATTCAAGAATTCTGAATGGAAACTTTAATTTTCAACTTAAAACAATGAATTAAAAAATAATAATAATTTACTCCCAGAAAGACAAATTTTTAACAAACTCAAAGAGTTTGGAACAAAAAAGTTGAATTTTTAAATAAAACAGATGAATTTTTAACCAAAAAGATTAATTTACTAACAAAAAGACGAAGATCTACCGAAAAAACCCAATTTTTAACGAAATTCAAGAATTCTCATCCAAAAAGATGACTTTTTAAACAAAAAGATTAATAAACTCTCAAAAAGGAGAAATTTCAAGAAAAATTTAAGAATTTGGAATTAGAAAATTGAAGTTTTAACTAAAAAAGATAAATTTTTAAACAAAAATATTAATTTGGCAACAATGAAAAATTCTTGAATTTGAAATATTTGCAATTTAACACTCTTCAATTTTGAAGATTTGCAACTGAAAACTCTTTAATATTGAAAGATGTATAAAATAGCAATTCCTAAATTTTGATGTTTTGGAAGATCTAAAGTCAGGAGTTTTTAATTTTAAATCTTCCAAATTGATGAATAAATATGTTTCTTAGTCCCTGGAAAGGTCGAAGACGTTCACTGGTTCCTGGGAAAACGGTTAATTTACGACCAAAAAAGACGAAGTTTCAATTAAATTCAAGAATTCTGAATAGAAAGTTTAATTTTCAAGTAAACAAAAATTAATTTAAAAAAAAGATTAATTTACTCCCAAAAAAGACAAATTGTTAACAAAATGAAAGAATTTGAAACCAAAAAGTTGAATTTTAAAATAAAACAGATGAATTTTTAACCAAAAAGATTAATTTACTAACAAAAAGAGAAAGATCAATTTTCTACCGAAAGAACCGAATTTTTAACGAAATCCAAGAATTATTATCCAAAAAAATTATTTAACTCCCAAAAAGGAGAAATTTGAATCAAAATTTAAGAATTTGGAATTAGAAAATTGTAGTTTTAACTAAAAAAGATGAATTTTCAAACCAAAATATTAATGTACTGATAATGAAAAATTCTTGAATTTGAAAGATTTGCAATTTAACTCTTTAATATTGAAGATTTGCAAGTTAAAACTCTTTAATATTGAAAGATGTATAAAATAGCAATTCCTAAATTGTTATGTTTTGGATAAAAAACAGGAGTTTTTAATTTTAAATCTTCGAAATTGATGAATAAATATGTTTCTCAGTTCCTGGAAAGGTCGAAGACATTCACTGGTTCCTGGGGAAAAGATTAATTTACGACTGAAAAAGACGAATTTTCAATTGAATTCAAGAATTCCGAATCAAAAATTCAATTTTCAACTAAAAAAATGAATTAAAAAAAATAATTTACTACCAAAAAAGACAAATTGTTAACAAAATCAAAGGATTTGGATCCAAAAAGTTGGATTTTACAAATAAAACAGATGAATTTTTAGCCACAAAGATTAATTTACTAACGAAAAGACAAAGATCAATTTTCTACCGAAAAACCCGAATTTTTAACGAAATTCAAGAATTCTCATGCAAAAAGAATGATTTTTAAACAAAAAGATTAATAAACTCCCAAAAAGGAGAATAATTAAACAAAATTAAAGACTTTGGAATTAGAAAATTGATGTTTTAACTAAAAAAGATAAATTTTTAAACAAAAATATTCATTTGGCAACAATGAAAAATTCTTGAATTTGAAATATTTGCAATTTAACACTCTTCAATTTTGAAGATTTGCAACTGAAAACTCTTTAATATTGAAAGATGTATAAAATAGCAATTGATAAATTGTGATGTTTTGGAAGATCAAAATTCAGGAGTTTTTAATTTTATATCTTCGAAATTGATAAATAAATATGTTTCTCAGTCCCCGGAAAGGTCGAAGACGTTCACTGGTTCCTGGGGAACAGCACCCTGATACGACTAGCATGGAAAGAACCAACGAGAATAAACGGGATAATACAAAAATACTTTATTGTCTATACGATGGATCTATCAAATTCGGATTTGTGGGAGAACATCACCGTTCCGGGTAACAAAACGACGACTAGCCTTCCAGGTTTGGTTTCGGGAAGGCGGTACTTCGTGATGGTGCAAGCAGCGACAAAAGCCGGCAACGGAAAACCGTCGGATCCTATAATCATCGTTGCGGGTGGCGGCCCTTCTAAAAATCCTACTTCATCTGGTGAACAAAAACCATCGCCAAATGTCAAGCCGGATCAAAGTCTCGGTAAGGGATATATTCTGATAAATAAAAAATATATCTGTTTAGGGATCATCCATAAACTACTATACCCATTTTCGGCAATTTTAAACCCCCTCCCCTGTCTCTCGTCGACAATCGTTGACGTGGACATCCCCCCCCTCCCAGAAAGTAACGCAGCCTTTTAGATAAAACCCAATTTTACGTTAATACTGATTTTTTCTACTGATTTTTGTGTTCGTTTATAGAGAGTCAAGCAGCCAATATGCCTGTATTGTCTACGCGATCGTGTGGTGAATTATAAACTTCGGTATTAAATTAGCAATTAAAATTTACAATAAATTTGCAGAGTAAGAGTTGAAATGTGCTTAATTAAATTTTATTTGACCGTTAATCCGGGTATTATTGAATTTTTAAACTAAAATAGGAAAATTTTGAATCAAAAATGGAATATTTAAACTTTTAATTTGAAGAAAATAATTTTAAATTACGGAAAAAAACTCATTTTCTACCAAATAGTTTATTTTTCTACTAAATTAATGTTTCGTTACCATTCGCACAAGGTTTTTTTAGAGAGATTATAAAGTGCTTTGAAGAAATGTAATGTTAATGTTTATTTTAAAAATAATCATATGTGAGAAAATTGTGCTATAAATAAAAAAGATTCTGAAAAAACTGAAAATTTATCAAACGTAGTTTACTTAATAAAATGTAAAGGCTGTAGTCAAATGTACATTGGTATAATTTAATAATGTACAATTATTTAATTTTGATTATGATAATATAAAAATTTTAGCTAGAGAAAACAGCACTTACAAAAGGAGAATTCTAGAATCAATGTTTATAAATAAAGATAAAAATTTGTCTATAAATTTAAAAACAGGAATACTTAATATAACACGTTGTTACCATAGTATAATGAATCGAGTTTCTTTCAAATTCCTAATGCATTTGGCGCGCTATTCTCTTTGCAATTGATTAAACCCTCCTTATAAGAAAACACTGTTGATCCATCGCTTGAATAATGTGGTTCGCTCCGAAAAATTTAAAAAATGTCGTTTTAAATAATTAGGAACTTCTTTTATTTTTGAGGTTTCCTCATTCATTATGTATTTTTTTATAGTTCTTTCCGATTTTTTCGTCAGAACCACTTTTTTTTACTTCCAAGATTTCTTTAAGGAAAAAAACATTTTTTTACTCACTTTTTTGGTATGACATGTATTTTTAAATTTGCTGATTTTTATAAATTATTGAACTTTCAAGAAAAAATGACGAATTTTCTATACAAAATAGTTGAATTATCAAATCAAAAGTCTGCAATTTTGATAAAAAGATCATTTTATACCATAAAAGTCGAATTTACAACAAAATTCAAAAACTCTCAACCCAAAAGTTCAATTTTGCACGAAACTAAACCAATTGCAAAACAAACAAAAAACACGAAATTTTTAACAAAATAGATCAATTTTAATAAAAAGTTAAATGATTTCTTGAAAAAGACTCATTTTTAACAAAAAATGGCATAGGTAAATTTTCATTTACCAAAGTAATTTTTCAACCAAAAAAAAAGGAATTTTCTACAAAACTTCAATTTCCAACCGAGATGAATTTTTTACCTCAAAATTTTTAAACTTCTAAAAGAATTTTTGTAGTAAAATCCAAGAATTCTAAACTAAAACATTTAATTTTTACTTTAAAAAATGAATTTTTAAATAGACAGATTAATTTACTAGCAAAAAAGATGAATTAAATTCAAGAATTTTGAACAAAAAGTTCAATTTTAAACTTAAAAAGATGAATTTTTAAACAAAAAGATTAATTTATTCCCAAAAAAGACTAATTTTTTTAACAAAATTTCAGAATTTTTAACCAAAAAGATGAATGTTCATCCAAAAAATATGAATTTTTAAACAAAAAGATTAATTTACTAGCTAAAAAGACGAATTTTTAATTAAATTCAACAATTATCAAACAAAAAGTTGAATTTTGAAAACAGAAAGAATTTTTAACACGCAAAAAAAAAGAATTTTTAAACAAAAAGATTAATTTACGGCCAGAAAAGACATATTTTCAAGAAAATTCAAGAATTCTAAAAAAAAAAAGTTGAATTTGTAAGACAGGAAGGAAATTTTTTTTAACTTTTAAGAAATTAGTTAAACTTTAAAACATAGTTGTTACATCTTGAACTAAATAAAAAAGTTGAATTTTTTAGGCAGAAAATTTTTCACTAATAATATTTTTTAAACAAAAAGATTATCTTACTAATAAAAAAGACGAATTTTCAAGAAAATTGAAGATTTTTCAACCAAAAAGTTGAATTTTGAAGACAGGAAGAAATTTTTTTAACTTTTAAGAAAGTAATTCAACTTGAAATCCTAGTTGTTACATTTTTAACTAAAATTATGAATTTTTAAACAAAAAGGTTTACTATCTACTTAAAAAAACTAATTTTTAACAAAATTCAAAAATTCTGAACCAAAAAGTTGAATTTTTTTGACAGACAGAAAATTTATTTTTTATTTTTGAAGAAAGTAGTTTAATTTTCAACTAAAAACCTAAATTTTTAGACACAAAGATTAATTTTCTGGTAAAAGCATTAATCATCCGAAAACGTACTAACAACGTTACTATATGTAGTTTTAGAAAAAAAAATCGCTAAATTCTAAAAATCTAATATACGTGTAATGTTACTTTGACAGCCCCCCCCCCCCGACCCCTAAAGTGTTAAAATCGTTTATGGACGATCCATTATCCACAATTGAATAAAAAATCACTTTAAAATTATTTTATTTAGGAGTAATTCTTGGCTTGAGCATAAGTATCGTTTGCATCGGAATCTGCTTATGTAGCATGTATTGCAGAAGAAGATGGGAGACCTCGAGGTCATTGAGGGACACGCCGCAACCATTAAAGAGTCGCGGTTTGGTGAGAAATGGAAACGGCTGTTGCATTAATCGTTCGTCAACTTCCGTTAACCAACACGTGCCTCACAATCCAGTAAACGAGATTGAACTCTCGATTCTCTGTCCCCCAACCACTAATCCTCATGTAGATACTAAGGTATGGTTTATAGGAACAATATATATATTTTTTTAATTATAGGAGAGCCATCTAGGATTCAAGAAGTGATGCGAAGATATTAAAAAGCCCATACACATGACTATGCAACGGAATAGTCGGCACTGTTAAGGTTTTTTTTTCAGAAAAAATACCACTAACTGTTTTAGTTTACAAAAATAATTTACAAACAGAGCATCAATAATAATCATTTCCCCACAAATTCACGCATGAGCTCTGTCGAGTTAAATATAGAGGATTCTAACTTGTGGCGTCACGCGCCCTGATCGACCAGCGAGGGAATAACATTGCCCGCATGCCCCTATAGTTTGCATGCATTGTTGGATTTAAAAAAAAAATTATTTTTTCGAACTACAAAAGTAAATATTTGGCAAAACTTTCGAGAGATGTCAATACCCGATATATTAAAAAAAAAAAAAATTTTGATCCATATGCTCTTACACAGTATAGATTTTAGAAAAATATGAGTTCAGTGCCCTAGGTCACTATAGTGGATATAGTGTCATATTTGATTTAATCTTACAGTTCTTACACCGCTAAACAAGTAAAAGCATATAAAATATCGGAAACTTTATGAAGCTGGTTTTGTGTCAAAAGTAAAGTGCAAGCAGTTAAAAGGTACTGGTCTGCTTCTGAGTGAGGGAGTGTAAAAATATAGTATTTTTAGTTTTAAGTTAGTATTTTTAGTTATAACTCATTATTTTCTATGAGTAAGAACATTAAAATTAGGTAATATGCCTGTGGATCATTACATTCGTTTCAGTTTACGTTATGAAATTCCATTGATGATGTAAAATGCGATGGCAGTTTATTGAGGTTTTGAGGTTAGGAACTGTCTGGCAAGACCGATCTGCTCACAGATAAAAAGCTCAAGTGATGTAATTAAAAAGTTGTATGATTCCATTCTTCTTTCCCACTTTTATGTAAATAAGTAGTATTTGTACAAAAATCGATAGAAAATTATATTTTTATGTGACAAATTATGAAAATTTAAGACTAAAAAACCGTTAAGAAAATTCAAGACTTTTCTCTATGTAATTTTTTCAAACTTTGTCCGTTATGGTAGAAAATTAATCTTCAGCAGGAAGAATAAAAAAATTTGCAGGGTAGGGTACAGAATTTTAAAATTAGAATTTTATAGCTTTTTGTATTAGGAAAAATCTTGAATTTTCGTAGTTTTTTTAGTCGTACATTTCCGTAATTTGTGATAATAGAAAAATATAATTTTTTAAAGATTAAAAAATAAACTACGACTCGTCTTAATTAAAATGGGAAAGAAGAATGCAATCTTCCAACTTTTTAATGCTATCACTTGAATTTTTAATTCTTTCAGCAGATCGCTCTTGACAGAGACTTTTCCTAACCTCAAAATCTCAATAAACTGCCATCGCATTTTACATCAGCAATGGAATGTGATCACGTAAATTGAAATGAACACCATTCTAAACAGGAATATTACTTAATTTTAATCTTTATACTTATAAAAAATAATAAGTCATAACTAAAAATACTAACTTAAAACTAAAATTACTATATCGTTGCACTTACCTCATTCAGAAGCAGTAAAGTCCGACCTTTTATATGCTTTTACTTTGTTTTGCGGTGTAAAAACTGATAGATCGAATAAAATATAGCACTATAATATCCACTATAGTAACTATAGTGACACTATTTGACACTTTTTTGGGGGATGGCACTATTTTACTACTATGTCGAAAAAAATGACATTAAAGATAGTATTTTCTCACAATTTTACAAAGTTGAATTGTTGACAAAAAATATGAATTCTCAAAAAACTGCATACTTTTTTCACAAAACAGTTGACTGAATCCATTTCAAATCAGGCAGGGGTTTACACTTGAAATGGCAGAATCTCTTTGGGATGAAATATATTTTTTAGAGGAAATTAGGTGATATTAGGTGATTTGCAAACGAAAAATTTTCTACAAAGTTATGCGTATTTTAATTTTTTGCTTTGTTTTTCAAAAATCTCGATTTTTTGTTTAACCCCTCTATAACGTTTGGCCTAATTGTGATGTTTATTACTTTCTTTTTGATTCAATTTTTTTTTTTAATTTGTACTTTGATAATGAAGGTATCTTCTAAGCTTGATGCTTGCTAAATAACTTTTGCAGGTAGAAGAATTCTTGTTTCTTACAATAGATTTGTTACTCTTCTTGGAAGCAATTACAGATATGAAAAACTGTTAAGATAAAATAGTGCATGTCTAAAAAAGTCCTGAAGTTCTATGAAAAATAGTTTAGCAGGCATCAAACTTACAAGAAATATTCTTATCACAGTAAAACTTCAAAAAAATACTTATCAATGGAAAGGTGGTTGAAAGAATTTTTAAAAATAAACAGTAGAATATAAACAAAAAAGGAGAATATTCACCATACAATTGCATTTATTATTTCGAGCAATGGATGTGATATTACTACAAATTTGATTTGATTGATTTTTCGTTTCTAAACTCGTTTAACAAAATACTTAAATTCTCAAAACTAAAAAATATTAAGTTAAACCAAACATTAAGTTAAGCAAAACAGTTTAATTTTATACCAAATAGTTGAATTTGATAACAAACAGGAATTTTCAAATGGAGAATATTAATTGTCGATAAAAAAATTACTTTATAACAAATCACTTGAATTTACAACTAAATAGTTAAATTTTCATTTAAAAATATAAAAAATGAACTAAAGTGATGAATTTTAAAATAGAAAATTAAACTTTTAACAAAGAACTTCAATTTACAGCAGAGTTCTTTTTTTTTATCAAAAAAGATGAATTTTCACCACAAAAATGTAATAATTTGTCTTTACACCAAAGTATATGTTAATCTTTAGTAACAAAAACAGGGCAATATAACCAAAAAAGACGAATTTTCAACAAAATGCGTGAATCCTTGATTAAAACAGAATAATTTTCGAGCGTACAGTTGCAATTAGGTTAAAAAAATAGGGTTTCTACCAAAAATGACGCTTTGTCAATCAAATACACACATTTTGTAATAAATAGTTTAATTAAAAAAAAATGATTAATTTTCTAACAGAAAAGACGAATTTTATACAGAATACATAAATTCTCAATTGAATATTTGTAGTTTTAGTTAAATTTTTATTGTGGAAGAAATATTTTCAATTTTTAAAAAACGAATTTTCCACTGAACTTCTATTTATTTATTTTTCTACTAAATAGTTGAATTTTATACCAAATTGTGGAATTTTAAAGCCAAAAAGACGAATTATCTATAAAACATTGAAATTTTTAACCCGACAATATGAATTTTCGACAAAAAAGTTCATTTATAACCAATCAATTGAATTTTCAACTCGGTAGTTAAATTTTCAGTTCAGAAATAAAATTAACTTTAAAAAAACGAATTTTCAACTAAAATTATGATTCTTTAACCAAAAAATGAACGTTTAAGAGAGTATTCAAAGTATAAACCAAGGAGTTGAATTTTAATTTAGAAATATGAATTTTTAGGGAAAAATATAAGAGTTGATATTCCAACAAAAAAGCCTTTAGTTTCAATTAAGAAATAGTTGGATTCAACCAGCAAAGACGAAATTTTAACAAAATACTTGAACCCTCAACTTTAACAGTTTTTTTCTACTGAACAGTTGCATTTTTAATTAAAAAATTGATTTTCTACCAGAAAAGACAAAATATCAACCAAATTGTTTAATTTTCAAAAGAAAGAAACAGATTATTTTTTTAAAAGACAATTGAATTTTGAACGAAAAAAGACTAAATTTTAACAGAAACAGGTAGGTTTTTAAACAAAAGAAATGAAGATTCAACAAAATAGTGTAATTATCAATTAAAAAATATTTGTTGGTTAAGAAAGAATGAAAATTTCCATTAAATTGTTGAATTATCAATAAAAAAAAGAAAGTTCAATAAAACAGTTGAATCTTCAACAAATCATCAAGTTTTTCAATAAAAAAAATTATTTTTAACCAGAAATTTAATAGTAAGCTTTTCAACCGAGAAGAATGAACTTGCAACCAAATATAGTTGCATTTTCTTATTTTGATTTTTAATTTCATACATCATAGACTACAGAAAAAACATTTTAAATAAACATTCAGGTTTATTTTTAATACTTAAAGCATTTTTATGACACTATTTTGACACTTTTTTTAAATTTGTGACACTATTTACACTGTTTTTGATCCGTTACTATCTAATCCTTTATTATATAGTTTTCAACATCAATTTTCTCCTTGCAGGCAAAAAATGGTTCCTAAAGATTTTACATAAATTAAACTAATAAATTGCAGGGCTCCCATCCCAATGGAATTGTCGAATCAGGTGCGAAGGAGCCTTTATTAAATCCATGGAGCTCAAACGGTGACAGTAAAGATCTTCGAATAACGGAAAATCCACAGGTAACTATTCCTATTCCGAATTTCAGGCCTCACACACCTGTCCCTAGAAAAATAATCAGGTTCGTTACACAGTACACACTCAGTGTTAGTCATTTTTTTCTCAAATCACTTTTTAGTTAGTTTATTTTTATACCTATTTCTGAATTGTCTTAAATTCTTTTGAAATATTTCAGGGTATTTTAAAAGTGTCCTACCCATTTTTAATAGATTTCAATAATTTGAAGGAATTTTTAAGATTTTGGGATATTTTCAAAACTCATCAGGAATTTTCAAGAGCTTAAATTTGAAATATTTTAGGTAGTTTTAAAAATGATTGTAAGGAATTTTGTATTAATTACATTAGTTTTAAGGGAGTTTAAAGTGTGAAATATTTTAGGATAGTGAATTTTAGTGACTTTCGAACGGTGTGGAACGATTTTAAAGGCCCATAAGGTTTTTAACCAATTATATAGGATTTTATCAAATTTCCAACAATTTAAATGATTTTAAGAGATTTGAAAGCTTCAAGGTATCGTAATACATTTTCCAAGATTTCACGAAATATCATAATAGAATTTTACGGGATTTTATCATATTTTAGTGGATTTTAAAGAATTTATTCACGAGAAGTAAAGTATTTCGTAGGTTTTAAAAGGATTTGAAATATTTTAGAAAATCTGAAGATTCCAAAGAATTTAAATTGATTTCAGTAATTTGAAGGGATGTCAAAGAGTTTAAGATATTTTAGGGTAAATAATTTCCTACAATTTCTTAAGATATGGAACGATTTTACTGAACAATGGTTCAATAGTTTGAAGGGATTTCAAAGAATTTGAAATATTTTATGGCACTTAAAAAAATCCCAAGACATTTTCAAAAGACTTAAAGAACTTCAAAGCATTTCCAAGACTTTTAATAATTTTAAGGGATTTTGATATTTTAATGGATTTCAAAGAATTTATTTAAACGAAGTGAGGAATTTCTTATGTTTTAAACTGATTTCAAAGTCACTCAATTTAATAAACTCGTAGTTTTTAGTTTTTGACAATTCACTTGATTGTTTTTTAAATTCAGCTTGATTTTGTATGTGTTTCGTCGAATTCGTCGAATTAAATATAAATTAGTACGGTTTCAAGGTTGAAGAGATCTGCATTTTTCAACTCGCCCTGAATTGTTATTAGTTTACCCTGAGTTCTTTTAAATTCTTTGGACTTCTCTTGAAATTTTTTTATTGACTTAAATTCTTCTAAATTAACTCAGTTCAACTTAATTCAATGGATTCTTTTTGCTGAATTTTCATAAGTTTTTATTTAATTAATCTTGAAGTCTTTTAACCTCACCCAAAATTCTGAGATATTTCATCAAATTCTATTAAATTCTCTTGGACTTTTCTAAGCTCATTTCAAATTTACTGAATTCATTGAAGTTTTTTTATGTTTCTAAATTGTTTTCAATTCATTTTATTTTTTAAATTGATTTTAATTTTGTTAAATTCACCTTGAATTTTTATGAATTTTATCGAATTCTTCTCATTTCCCTTAAATTCTACTAAAATGATTCAAATCTTGCCAAAATCAATGAAATTGTTCGAGCTTTTAAATATATTTCCAATTCATTTCAATTCGTTTAAATTAAATATAAATTAGTAGGGTTGCAAATATTTGAAGAGATCTGCATTTTTTTTGTTGAACTTTTCCTGAATTCTTATTACTTTAGCCTGAGTTCTTTTAAATCCTTTGGAATTCTTTTTAATTTTATTAATTAAATTTAATTCTTCTGAATTAACTCAATTCAACTTATTTTGATGGATTTTATTGTTATTCAATTTTCATAAGTTTTTATTTAAATGGCCTTGAAGTCTTTTAACATCATCTAAAATTCGTAGGCATTTAATCAAATTCTTTTGAATTCCATTGGATTTGTCTGTTAGCTCATTTCAAACTTACTGAATTCAATGAAGGTGTTTTTGTTGTTTTAAATTATTTTCAATTGACGGAAAGCAATTAAATTTTCTTGACTATTAATATGTTTTCCAATGCATTTCTAATGAATTTGTTACCCTTCGAGCGCGAAAAAGTACCCTTTGGTTCCTATACTTCTATCCCATTGGTACTGTGAGCCCTGGAATTTTCTTTTAATCTAACTTCCCAATCCCGAACGTGATGATTTAAAAAAATTATAATTTCCTTTAGTACAAAGCGAGAGGTAGTAGTACTTCGAGCAAGCAACAGGAGCCTGACTTGGACAACACGCAACTAACCATGGTCAATTGTACTTTACGTAGCAGCACCAGCAGTCTAAACAATAACGGAGGCTTGGCAAGTATAGCTTCTTCGGAGAAGATTGTGTCCAATTTCCTTCCAGTCCTCGAGCCGAATGGCTGAAGGCCAAGGAAATTCCGTTTCTCTGAGGTTAGATAAGCAAAGGCAGTCTCTCCTGGTAAGATTAGCAATCTGTGATGCCGCTGTAAATCAATGCGAACCCTCTTTGGTACAAGTCCGGTTCATGCTTTAAAAACAAATAGATCTTACAGGACTAGAATTTAGGCAAAACAAGCAAACAAAAAGAAATGATTTAGCAGACGGAAAATCGCAGTGAATCGCGCATCGTCCAGCATTTAATCCCTACCATTGCTACAAAAATTCGGTGCCTAACGTTCAAGGAACGGCATCAACCGTGTAAATAACACTTGATGTTCATAGCCGTTCTTCTTTTTGCGACAAAGCATCCTCTTCAATTAAGGACCACCGATATTGCGTCACTTTTCGTTATTCATCTGCTCGGGTATGATCAGTTTCATATTAAAATTCTCCATCATGCCAGAATCAAACTTTCTGGAGAGGAATATATATGCGAAAAACTTGGTTCAGAAGCGATCCCGTTCCGCATTCCACAAAAGAGAGAAAACAAGATACACGGGGGGGGGGGGGGGGGGAAGAAAAAGGCACTGACATATCACGGGGAACGCGAGGGTCAGAGGGGTGTGGGGT
>JAAAKG020096713.1:0-16069 GCA_010014905.2 Druon quercuslanigerum
ATGGTAGATATAATATCACAATAAATTGGAGGTTAGGTTAAGATATTGACAGATGCGGCGCATGCGCTATGCTGTTTTGGTTTATACGTAATTTACGTCAATTCGCGTAGAAAACTAGGGACGTAATATACGCGTAGAAAACCACGTATGTTACCTAGAGTATTATACGTTCCCAACCCTGCCCTCAGAGCTTTTAACGAAGTGAAGTTAGCTGATACTTGAATTGAAAATACCTAATTGATTATCCTACTCCTAACCTCACTTTTTACAAATGAATTGACATCTTCAGGTTGACGAAGATAAACAAAAATATTATGACAAGAACATTAATAAATTTCTTTCAGTTAATCTGAAGTATTGATTGTTGTTGGCAATACTCAGAATGGAGAGATTAATAATGGTTGAGAATTTCGGGGTTATAAAACCCTTATGTGACAGATTACTTAATTCTCCAAATGTCGAAAATGCGATTGAACTTACAAAACACGTGGAAAAGTGTCCCGGCACAGTGATACACAATTTGATGGAATATATTTTATTGCCTGTAGCGACACTTTTAAATAATCCAGATACAAGGTAATATTTTCCATTGTTTACTGGGATTTTTTGTTGTTTTTGCATTACGTTTAGAGTGCGTAATCAGTTTTTTTTTTCATTTAAACTAAGAATTTTCTTTTCCAAGGGTAGTAGGATTTTTACAAAATTCCAGGAAGATTAAGTTTTACTTTTTTTTCATAAGCAATTATTTTTTCTTGAATTAAATGAATTAAAAAATATAATCCTTTTTATATCAATACAAAAATTAAATTTATTGTGTAATGTTTTTGTTTCATTTGTAACGAAAATTTCCTAACTGTACTAAACAGTCTTTTTGTACTGAAAATTATTTGATCTTGAAGTTTTCATTTTTTCCATATAAAAAAAAATTTTCTTGACAATTTCTTGAATTTTACCAACTTACAAAAGTGAGCAAAAAACAATTTAAGAAAAGTTTATCCCGGCATTTTAACTAGCTTTAATTGTAAGTTATTTGAAAAATAGAAGCGACTGATGTTCTACTCGTAACATTTTATTTATTAATAAAAATTAAGATTGTATAAAAAGACCACTACATATTATTATAATCAGCTTCTATCAGTAACATATCACACGGTGAACCTCAACAATCTTCAACCTAAAAGTTGTTGAACTCAACGTTACTTTACATCTTAGGTGGTATTTAATTATTATAAAACTACTATTCAAATATTCTGTCTGAAAACATACTTTTCTTCTCTGGTCATTTTTAAATCTACTAATACATACAATCAAAATATTTTTGAAATCTAGATTTCACTATTCACATTAATTTCTAATATCCCTGTTTTCAAGCAACTTGCTCTTTTTGTTGCTTTTTCACTTTAGTGGGAAATGGATTAATAGAACTCAATAGGAAAATACAATGATTTTTCGTTGAAAATTAATTCTTTTTTTCTACTGTTTGGACAAAGAATGGACTATTTTGTTGAAAATGAGATTTTGTTGCTTGAAAACTAATTTTTTACTGAAAACTTAAAAACTCTATTTGCTTGAAAATAGATCGTTTTTTGTTGAAAATACAACGCTGGTTGCAAATGTATGTATTTTGTTTTTAATTCGTCTTTTTGATTACATAATGTTAATTATTAGTAATTTTATTTCACAATTCAATTTTATTTAATATTAATTTTTTGTAGAAATTGTTAATTTAAGTTTTTAGCTTTAGGGTCAGAGGAATAATTAATTTTAATTAGTTTTTTAATTATTCTTCCTGGTTGCAAGTTGAACTACCCTGCCAAAAATTCATTTATTATTTGCAGATCCATCTCTTTGGTTACAAATTGAACTATTTTTGTTAACAAATGTACTATTTTATTAAAACTTACATTATTTTTGTAAAATTAAAAATTCTTCGTTAAAAATTTAATTATTGTGTTAAAAATTGGACTAAGGTGTTGAATATTCGTCTTTTCGGATAAAATAGAAACTGTCTTCTAAAAATTTGTTTTTTTTGGCTTTAAAATTCAACTTTTTGGTTGATCGTAATTTTTATTTTGTTAAAAAATTCGTCCATTTGGTTGAAAATTCACCTTTCTTGGTTAAAAGTTCATCTTTTCATTTTTTTAAAGGTGATTGTTTTCTAAAACATTCTTTTTTCGATAATTAATTTCTTGTTGTAAAAACTTAATCATAGTGAACTCTAAATGGTACGTATACATTAATTTCCCCTCTTCTGGGAGCATTTTGGGCTATGAACTCTGTCTAAATATTATGTTTGTATGTTTTTTGTTTTATTTTATACGCTAATCAAATGAAATCGAACGACAAATCTTGACTTATAATGGCAGTGGGGGGAGGTGTTTGTATTTATGACGTCACAATTGGGGTTCAAGATTTTTGTGATGATTTTTGACGAAGAAGGGGAGTAGTGGAAAAAATATTAAAAGAGTGTGACGTAGTTTTTGAACGGCCCCCATTCAAAAACATGCAGAATAAAACTTAATAATAATAATAATAATAATAATAATAAACTTGAAACAGAATAAAACAAAAGAAAAACACTTCGCAAACATTAATTTGTAAAAAAATCTGAAATTTGAATTTTACTTTTTTAAGAAGAGATAGATATTTTATTTTTGTTTTGGGTACGAAATACTTTAAAATCTTAAGTAAAAAGAATTTTCTATAGAAAAAACGAGTGCACTATCTTCTGGATGGAAAATAATTGAGGCTCGCTGTGCGGATAAAAAATTTGTCATCCTGAATGTAAAACTTGAATTGGTTGATAATAATTGTATTAATAATTGTATTGATTATTTTAGTGTATGTATGTGTGTGTGTGTGTGTGTGTGTGTGTGTGTGTGTGTGTGTGTGTGTTTTCAAATATATTCCTTATGAATTATCTCTTTAATGTAAACACTTAACATAATTTTCCTCCCCTCATAGCAAAGATGTGAAGCAACATTTACTAGATATTGTGACAGCAGTAATTTTAAAGTCGAGAATTATGAAGATAGGTATCTTCAACAATCTGTATGTATGTGCCGTTTCGCAAATTTTTAATACCAGGAAGCCTGATGCACGTATGTAACAAGATAAGACATAAATTGATTAATTTATTTATTATTTTAATATATTATTAAAATATCTCATTGTAGTGGTTCCTCTCCACGAAGAACTGAAACTAAGTGTAGTTTCGTGCATAAAAGCTTTGATAGAACGATGTACTACAGAAGTTTTAGAATTGATTTACGTTCCACAAAATACACCCAAATTGAGTAATGGCATCTACATGTGTGTATTAATTGCTCGTTTTGAAAAATCAAGATCTCTTAGGTGAGATTTTTTATAAAAACTATTTTTCAAATATTTATTTAGAAAACAGCCTTTTCTCTCTGGGTGTTTTTAAATCTACTAGTATATACAACCAAAATATTTGTGAACTGTAGATTTTACAATCCACATTAATTTTCAATTTTCCTTATTCAGGATTGCAGCGATAGAAACTATAATGTCTCTTATGCAAGTGCACGACAAAGTTGATACAGCCGATATAGTTTTTCAATCTCAGGTAGCTGATGCGATTATGGTTATTTTACCGGGTGTTACAAGTGGCTTACTGGAAGTTGCAAAAGGAAGTGATGTGCAGGGACATAAACTTACACAGGTAATTATTGTCCCATTTTCCACAAAGTGTTTTCTATTTTCTCTTTAAAAAATTTGGCGTTGAAGCGATTACTAAGATTTTTCTTTACAAGGATGGATCCACAGAAGGGCGATTGGGGTGTTTGCCCCCCCCCCCCCTACTGAGGTTTAAAAAACCAAATTTAAACTTAGAAAATTTTTATGTCAGATACATAAAGTACTTAACGCCTCTTGATTTCCTTAACATATTTAATTCCTTAATTGTCAGAGCATATTTTTAGTTTTTTTTTCTCTTAAATTTTCATCAACCACGTTCCCCCCTTTGTATAGTCCGGAAGTTTAGACCCCCGCCCCAACCTCCTATCTAACGTAATTTTTCCCGAAAAATGTTTTTCTTTAATGTATTCAAAGGTCATCCAAAAATAACGTAATAGAATTGGGGGGGGGGGATTTACTGTTTCTTATGAATTTAGAAAGTAGTTCAAGTTTCAAACAAGTATTTGAGACTTTTTAACCAAAAGAGACGAATTTACAAAAAAATGTGATAGTTGATATCTACAGTTGAATTGAACCAACAATTACGAACTTTCACGAAAATACTTGAATCATCAACAAAGAAATATTTTTCACCTAATAAAGTGAAAAAATTTCATCCAAAATTTAGAATTCTAAAGTGAAGAAAAAAAATGAATTTTCTACTAGGAAGATTAATTTTGTACTATATAATGTATATTTTCAATGATATACATAAATTGTTTTCAATTAAATAATTACATTGTCAACCAAAAATATAATCAATTTGTACGAAAAAGATTAATTTTCTACTAAAAAAGGCGAATTGTCAACAAAATATATACATTTTTAAGCAGATGGTTGCATTCTCAATCACGAAGATTTTTTTACCAAAAAAAAAAAATCGAATTTTCACCTACCAAGATTAATTTTCTGCGAAAAAAGACGAATTTAACAAAAATTGTATGTGAACAATCCCTTACAGCATTAAACGAATCTTCTACAAAACAGTTGACTTTTTTACAAAGCTGTTGAATTTTTAATATAAAAAAACGAATTTTATATTTAAAAAAGTTAAATTTTCAACCCCGAAATATGACGTTTTAACAAAAAAGCTCATTTTGAACCTAATAGTTAAATTTTAATTTAAAAAAATTAATCTTTACCTCAAAAATAGAAGTTTTACACAGTAGTTTAATTTTCAACCAAAGAGATTAATTTTATACAAGAATACTGAATCGCGAACCAAAAAATATTTCTGAAGAAAGTAGTTCAACTGGTAACCATGGAGTAGAATTTAAAATCTAAAAAGATGAATTGTCAATCAAAAATGCAATAGTTTATATTTCAGCAAAAAAAGATTTGAATATTAAATCAAATATAATTGAATTTAATCAGCAACGACGATTTTTTTTACAAATCAGATCAATCTTTAAACAAAATGGAATTATTTTCAACAATACATTTACATTTTTAACAACAACAAAAAATCTTATTTACTACAGAACATACGAATTTTCAATGAAATGCATATATTTTTAAGCAAATAGTTGAGTTTTCAACCAAGAAGATTACTTTCTACCAAAAAAAACGGATTTTCAACTAAATAGTTCAGCTTTTACTTTAAGAAACATTTGTTTAAAGCAAAAATTGAGATGGTTAAATTTCGTTTGAAAAACAATTATTTTTAATTTTTAAAAACGAATTTTTACAAAACAGACGAATTTTCATTTGGAAAATATGAATTTTTAATTTAAGAAATTGAATCTTCTTCTAAATTGTTGAATTTTTAAGGCAAGACGGCGAATTTTTTGGTAAAACAGATGATTTTTCAAGCAGAAAATATGAGTTTTCAACAAAAAAGTTCGTTTTTAATCAAACAGTTGAATTTAAAACTAAAATTATGAACATTTAATAAGACATGAAGTTTTAATAAAGTAGTTAACTTTCGATCAAAAAGTTAAATTCCCCACTTAAAAAGATGATTTTTTCACCAAAGTTTTATCCCATGAAACACAGCACAGCCTTATTATATTCAATTTGAAAATTTCACATTAATTCGTTGAAGAAAATTCAGAATCACCCTCGCCGACAAATTTTCTAAACTCGTTTGTGCTTCTTTGATAACTTGATGTATTACTTTTCAGATAGCAATACAAGCTTGGAGCAGAATAATTGCTCTTATTATGGAAGACTCGCTCGAATCAGAAAGCGAACCACTTTTGGAATCTCTTTGCAAAAAGACGGAAATCGCTACTACCAATCAGTTTAAAATATTCTTGAAATTTCAGAGTCCTAGTGATATGCAAAAATTTATAGAGACTGCTAAAAGAACTCGAGAGTGGTTACAATTTGCAAGTGAAAAGCTCAACATCTTTATGAGTGAATTGGATTCTTTAGCGTCTCATTCTCACTTTAGAGTGAGAAAAGAGTTGGCGGCGGGAATTAGTTTATTACTCACCAAGTGTCCAAGGTAACTTGCAACTAAACTCCGCTTGTTTTTTTTTTTTTTATATTAATTTTTTGAATACCGGAGAATAAACAATAATGTTATGTTTTAAAGAAATATGAAGCCGTCCTTCTCAAAGCTGATGGAAATTCTTATCACTCTATCCGAGGATGAATCTCCGGAAGTTGCAAAAGTAGCAAAAAGCGGTCTAAACTCTGTCAGCACAAAATTTGCAGTAGAGAGTGGAATGAGATCTTTACTAGAATTATTTGAAGACAACTTTTACAGATTGCTGACAACTCTTCCTAGAATTATGAGAACAGCTGGTTTGGTTTTATTCCTAAATTTTTGGAATCAAGTCATCTCCTTTCCATAATCCTTTAATTTATTTATTTTCAGATGATTCCATGCAGCTTTCCTACTTGAATCAATTGGCTGCATATTTAAGATTGCTGGGAAAGCAAAGATTACCTCAAGTTATGCTGTCTGCTGTTCACTTACAAAGATTAATTCTTGCCCTCGTTTACGTCGCTGAACTCGAATGTACCGGGATTTCAATCCTCGAAGATGTTTCTACCAAAAGTGAGTAAATGCATTTAAAAATATAAAATACATGAAATATAATGTAAAATATTTTCATCAGGCATGGATGTGGTTCATAATTCTAATTCTCACTCCTGGAGACAGTTTAAGTTTATCAATAGCTCTTGTGCTGAAAATAAACTTGAGGTTATTTGCAGTCTTTTGAGTGAACTTGGAGATTTCGAAATCTTGGTGGACACGCTTTTGAAATTAATGTTTGATATACCACAATATAGGAAAGAATTAATTTTAATTCTTAATTGGATAGTGAAAGGTATAAAAAATTGAATTTTAACCCCTTATTAATTTATTTATTCATTATAGTGTCTACCCTTTCTCGAAAACCTGGAATTCCCAGGAAATTTTTATACATCTGAAAAAACCTGGAAATGTTAGAGATTTTTTTTAAGTCAGGGAATTGTTTCGAGTGCGTTATTATTTTTTTAAATTGCAATATGCAATTGAATGATGATGATTCGTTATTTGTAAAAGTAGCTTTATATTACTGTATTTAACTATTTTGTTGAAAACTTGTTTTGTATTAAATTAATTTTTTAACTAAAAATTAAACTACTCTATTTTGGATTAAACATTGATCGCTTCCAGTTAAAAATGTATTTATTTATTTTTATTTATTTCTATTTATTTATTTATGTCTGGTTGAAAAACGAGCTACTTTGTTGAATTTTTTTTTCTTTTTGATTTGAACTGGATCGCTTTTAGTTCAATATTTGTTCTGCATGGTCAAATTCAATTATTTTTTATTAAAACATAAATTTTTTGGTTAACATATCTATGAGTGCAGATAATTTGGCAGAAAGTGAAACACTTTTCTTGAAAATTAATTTTTTGGTTAAAAATTCATCATTTTAATAAAAGATGTATCCTTTTTCCCGAAAACTGAGCTATTTTTTGAAAATTGTTTTTTTCCTTAGTTGAACATTAATTTTTTTTATTAAAAATTTATCTTCTCAATATTTAGTCGATAATTATCTTTTCAAGTTGAAAATTCATCTTTTTTGTTAGAAATTAATGTTCTTATATCAGTTGAAAATCTAATTATTCTTGTTAAGATTAAGATTAAGATTAATTTTTTAGTTCAAAATTCGTAACTTCGTTTGAAAACGTAAATATTTTTTTGAACATTATTTTTTTTTTTGAAAATGTAACTATATCAGTTCAGTATTTCATAATTTTAGTTAAAAATTTATCCTTTTTATTAAAATTTTTTTTCAATGAAAATTTAACAATTCAATTTTTAGTTGACAATTTATTTTCTTTTTTTTAGTTTTGTTTTTTTTTTCATTCTTTTGGTTAAAAATAATCTATTCCAGTTGAAAATTCAATCACTTTAGTTTAAAATTCTTTATTTTGGTTGCAAAAAGTTTGTTTTTATCTGGAAATTAAAATTTTTTAATCTTTCGGTTGAAAATTTGACAATTGTAGTTGAAGATTCATCATTTTATTCAAAAATTTATATTTATGGTTTACAATGTAACTATTCCATTTGAAGATTCATGATTTAAGCTTAAAATTCATAATTTTTGTGGAAAATTGATCTTTTTTAGTTCAAAATTCAACTATTTAGTTGAAAATGTTAATTTTTTAGTTGAAAAAGTCAAATAGTGCGTAGAAAATTCATAAAAGAATTGAATTCGCTTTAATTTTTAATTAAAAGAAGGTAAGATAAATTTTTGTTTGAATTACTATTCAATTTCATCGACTTTAAAAGAGGGAAATTCAAGAAAGGATTAATTATAATTTCAGTATTATGTAATTATGTAACTAATCGGTGGTGTTAATATTAATAATATCTTATAACATAATTTGTCAAAGCTGTCCTAATTTAACATTTTAATTGAATCCGTAAAAGCTGGGGGAAAAACATTAGTTATAATAAACTCGCGAATCTTTATACATATTCCGAGTCGATTATTCTAAAAAGTACGTAATATTTGTATGGCTCTGCACTATGAAAAATTGTACCTCGGAAAATCTTAAATTATCTGGAATTATCAGAGAATTTGTTTCCAGAATTGGAATAGACACCCTGTTCGTCCTCATAAAGATGATCTTTTTAAATGTTTGAATATTTTAGTACCACTCACCAATCCTGAAAAACTGTCACTCTATAGACAAATAATTGATCAGTATATAGAACGAGATTTTTGGTACTTGCCTGTAGAAGTATCAGAAGATACGAATTTGCGAGATGCACAAAGCAATTTGATACAATCTTGTTTGCTAGTGGAAGGATTGGGAAATATTGCTGAAGTTGTAAAAAAGGATTATGATCATTTTCTCTTAAAGACTCTTTATTTAGTGCTAGAAAGAGCAGGTATTATTCCTTTCAATTAAAAAACTTTTAAAATTTTTAAATTTTCCTGTACAAGTTGTAAATTTCTTTTAATTGCAGGAAGCGGACATGGTTTGTTGCGTAAAGTGGGCCTGGAAACACTTGAAAAAATAATGAAATCGCAGTGCGATTCGATACCGGATCTTCTCAAAGCTAACGTTGATTACATTTCTTATCACGTTACGTTAAAATTACGTAGAGTGAGGAGAAACCCAGGAGTGCTTGATGTCCTTGGAATTGTGATGGAACACAGTACAATGGATTTTTTGCCCTGTTTGAAAGAAATTGTAAACGACGTACTTTTACAGTCTGGTGAAAAAACGCAAAAGGACGATGCTTATTCGTTTTTAAGAGTCTTTTATACTTTCGCCAAGTGTGTGAAGAGATTGGCTTTGAAAACGGAAATAAAAAAACAGAGAGAGAAAGAAGAAGAAAGGCAAATTGATGAAAATGTTTATCCTGTGGAGAAAGTTATACGCGAGGTGCTAGAATATCACGAAACAAAACAAATTGCCGCTAACTTTGAGGATTCTGGTGATCAGTATAATAAACTGATATGTGAAGAAGAAATTGAGGAAGCAATGAAAGATTCTGAATTTGATTATGCTGAAGGTATTTAAATTTAATTCTGCATTTTTTATTTCATTAAGAATTTTAATTTTTACTTTTACATATTACAGAAGATAAAGAACCAGAAATTCCTCAGTATGTGCAAATGATGGAGAAAGTAATGAAGCGTTGCTTACATTTTCTTCCTAGTAAGGACTTTGCTGTCTCGACTTTGGCGATGACAACTTTGAATGAAGGATTTATAATATTGTCCGAATGGGAGAGTCAGCTGCTGCCGATTGTACACTTAACGTGGCATCCATTGGTTGATCGATTTCATGATCCTAATCCGATTGTCATCAATCGAGCTTGGCAACTTCTTCAAACTCTTGCCAGTGTTTCAAAAGATTTCATCAAAGCGAGGACACTAAAGTAAGCTCTATTCAAAGAATTAATTACTCGAGATTTTTGGATGTACACCAGATATCGAGATTGCAAAGAATTAACCAGGTTTCAAGGATTTCAAAGAAATTGATGAGTTTTCCAAAGCCTGGAAGGTTTTCAAAAGAATTTAAATATTTCTCAAGATTGCATAGGATGTCAAATGTTTCGGGAGATTTGGAAGATTTCAAGGAATTTTAAAATTAATTAAAATATTCAAAATAAAGTGAGTGAGAATTCATGGGATTTAAAAGGAAAGACACAATATTAAAAAGATTTAATAGAATTTTACAAGTCTTAAACGATAAGCCATAGTGAAAATGCTAAAATTAATCGAATCTTTTGAGCTGAGAGAAAAAGATTTGTGGATCGGCTTCCGGAAAAAGTAAAATATTAATTTTGAAATCAGTAATATATTTTTCTTTCCTTTTTTATTTTAAAATTCAGAAAAGTTTTTCTTAGTTTAACAATTATTGGCGAAATGTGTGTTAAAAAAATTCTACATTGAAAAAAAATTTCATATTTTTTTATTAATTTTAACTCGAAAAATATCTGAACATAAAAAATTCTTTATAATATTTAAACTTAATTTTATTAATAAAAAAATGTATTCATTGCCGTCAATTATTTAATATCGAGGGGTTGTTAAATCGAATTTTGAGTACGTACTAGATGTTAAGATTTCAAAGATTTCAGAAAATATCTTTGGGTTTTGTAAAGTTAAACAATTTTAAAAGCTTCTGTAATATTTCGAAATATTTCCAGGGATTTCTGATTATTTCAAATGATTTTAGGATATTTCAAGGTATTTGAATTTTACAGGTTTTCAAGGGATTTTTGACAAATTTAAGAGATTACAAAGAGTGCTATGGGATTTAAAAATATTTCAAATAATTTCTATATGGTAAAGAATTATACAAGATTTCCAAAACTTTATACGATATCTATGAGGTATAAGTAATTTAAGATTTTAAAGGAATTTTCATAGATTTTAAAAGTTTTAAAACGTTTTCAATGAGTTTCAACACATTTCAGGGCATATCATAAAATCGAAGCAATTTAAGAAACTGTAATGTATTTTCAAAGATTTGTAATGGTTTCAAAAGTATTAAAAAATATTTCAAGAGATTTCACGGATTTTATATGGATTTCACGTGATTCGCGAATAATTCAAGGGATTTCTAAGAATCCTTTGAAATTTCATGCCCTATGAAATGATTTCAAGGAATTTTAGAGGATTTTTGTATGGATATCAACTAACTTTGGAAGACTTAAAGGAATTTAGAGGAATTTTAACGATTTCGTACATATTTAAAGTGGGTTTCAAAATATTTCACAGAATATTAAAAAAAAGTTTAAGTGGAGGTTTAAAGTGACGTAAAGAACTGAAGGTTAAAGTGGTTTCGAAAGATTTCATGAAATTTTTAGAGACAACCAAACTATTTAAAAAAATTTGAAGCATTTTTGAAGTATTTCAAAAGATTTAATTGGGAACAAAGATTTTATGGAATTTCAACAAACTCAAAAAAATTATGAGGGATTTTAAATAATTTCAAGGGACTCCATCAAACTTTATGGGAATATACGGGCTGTCAAAAATCTTCAGTTAATTTTATGACGGATTTAAAAAAGTGTTAAATATTTTTAAAGGTTGTACTTGAAATTATTTTAGAGGACTTCAAGGGATTTAGAGAGCTTTTCAAGAATTTGTAAAAGTTTAAAGGAGTTTTAAAAGATTTAAAAAAATTTCTAAAGACCCCCAAACTATTTCAAAGATTTTTGTTATTTTTGCAACATTTCAAAATATTTCAAAGAATTTCACAAGATTTCAAGTTATTTTTAAATATCTCGAAGGCCTTCACAGGATTACAAGTGATTCTTTAACGTGTTAACGAATTTCAAAGGACTTCTAGGGATTACAAAATATTTTAAAAGATTTGAATGGGACTAATCGACTAAGGATTTCAAGTAATTTCAATAGTTAAAAATATTATGAGGCCTTCCAATACCAAGGCTTTTCATAAAAATTTCTGGAAATTTACGGGCTTTGTTCAGTTGGTTATCACGGATTAAAAAAAATGTTCAAGATTTTCAAAGAAGATCTTTTAAATTATTTTAAGTGATTTTGATTTTATGGAGTTTCAGAAGATTTGTATGGGTTTCAACTAATTTTAAAAGACTTCAAGGAATTGAGAGGGAACGTTGCCAATTTTTAAAGGTTTTCAATGGGTTTCAAAATATTTCGCGGAATATAAAAAAAATGTATAAAGGTTTAAAGTGGTTTCAAAAGATTTCATGAAATTTCTAGATACATCCAAACTATTTAAAAAGATTTTAAGCATTGTCCAAGTATTTCAAAATATTTCAAGAAATTTAAGTTATTTTCAGAAATGTGGAGGGATTTCACAGGATTACAAATTTTTTTAAACATTTCAATGGGACTATGGATTTCAAGTAATTTTAACAGGTTAACAAAATTATGGGGAATTTCAAATGATCAAGGGTTTTCATACAAATTTATGGAAATTTATGGGCTTTCAAAAATTTCCAATTGGTTATGACGGATTAAAAAAAAATCTTCAAGATTTTCAAAGGTCTTTGAAACTATTTTAAAGGATTTTATGGGATTTCAGAAGATTTGTATGGGTTTCAACTAATTTTAAAAGACTTCAAGGAATTGAGAGATCTGTAGCCAATTTTTAAAAGTTTTTAGTGGGTTTCAAAATATTTCATGGAACACTAAAAAAAATGTATAAAGGTTTAGAGTGGTTTTAAAAGATTTCATAAAATTTCTAGAGACATCCAAACTATTTATTGATATTTTTAACATTGTCCAAGTATTTCAAAATATTTAAAGGGATTTTGAGTTATTTCTTAAGATTTTGAGCCTTCAGGATTAAGAAAAATTTTAAGAGTGGTCATACCCTTATTTAATAATAAGGAATAAGTATTTCAAGATCAAAAAATATTTATTTGTATTGTTTTTATGGGGCTGATGGCCATATTTTAAGTATCAGATCTCAGTATAGTGCTTAATCGATTAATTATATGTATTTTTGACTAATTTCTCCCTTTTCAGGGTAATACTTAAAATATGGAAATTTTCAATAATCGCGCGCATATTTGTTTACTTGTTTAGTAAAATATAAAAAATTATAAAGCAATTCATGGATTTCATGGAAAGTGAAAATCAGATTTTGAGTGCTACGTCCCAGTTACTTACCCACTTTCAAAATGATTTAAGCAATTTTAAATCATTAATTTATTTGCAAGCAACAACAATTAATTTTCTTAAATGCAGAGAGGTACTACCAGCCATATCAGAGTTCCTGAGAAAATCTGCTAAAGAAAGTTACAAAAAAGATTCTGGTAGCGTCTACAGATTTACACAAACTTATAAGCTTCAGAAAGAGCTTCTCTCTCAATTAGGACAAGTTACAAAAGACTTGCAATTACAAGAAAGTCAGTTGTGGGAAATTCTTCAAACATGCGAATTATACTTGAGTGCACTCCAGAATAAAATCTTGCAGGTAAGATAAAATCTGAATAGAAAATTAAATTTAAGAAATGAATAAATACTAAAATAAGAAATTACATAAATATGACAATGTTCTAGGAAAGTTGTGTCACTTTATATCAAGAAATTGCAGATTGTAATAGTGACATCGTCTGGGTGAAATGCCTCGCAATATGGGATAAACACATTCAACCAATGGGAAGAACTCGTTTTAAAATGTGGTACTCACAGGTAAAGGATCGTATCACAAAACTTTTTGAAATTTAGAGAAAGGACCCCGCACAATTTACATTAAAATCCGGCCCCGGTCAAATTGGCTGAAATTGCAATATAATATAGTTTAAAGCCTCCTGATCAAAAATCCTAATGGGCACTAGGTCAAAAAATCAAAAGTTTTCGAGATAGGTGGAGCTGAACGAGAAAAATATGACCACAGGCGAATCTAATGTCCCGCTTGAAACTTGAAGATGAGGTGAAGATTTTTCAATAAACTATGATTAGCACAATCACTGACAATACTAGAAAGACTGGTAAGGACAGTCCATCTAATAAGAGCAACAAAATGGCGCTGCCCTGGTAATAATAGGTGAAATTATGACGCTGTCCTGGCAATGTAAATACTGTTCGAAATATTAAAGTTGGAAGACAGTTCAGTCAATAAATACAAGACTGTAGATCCGTCTAATTATCAAAGGAAAAGCCAGTTCAGCTACTAAAGGCAATATAATGGGACTGCCCTAGCAATGTGAAGATTTTTCAAAGTAATCAAGGCAAAAGACATTCTGGATTACCAAAGATATTTTGTAGTCCAGATAATTAAGACATGACTAATGGTAAGTCCATCCAACAAAGGCAATATATGTCATTAGTCCAGATAATTAAGACAAGACTATAGGTCAGTCCACCCAACAAATGCAAGACATGTTACTAGTCCATTCGGTTAAGACAAGACTATAAAACAGTCCAACCAACAAATGCAAGACATGTTATGAGTCCAGTCGGTTAAGACATGTTATTAGTCCAGTCGTCCAGCTGTACAGTATTTTTCAAACAAATGAATATCATATTCTAATCCAGTATTTTCCAAGTGCAAATTTTCAAATACAATTTTGACATAAAATGCTAGCGGAAAATTCTATATTTGGCAATCTAAAACTATCTACAAAAAGCTTCCTCCTTTTTTCAGGAAACCTAATACATCTTTACTTCTATATCAACTATTTTACCCTTTATGTACACCGGAATCAATTTATTTACAATACACTTAGTGTCGAGTGGAATGCAATAAAAATGCGTCAAATTAGAACGGCTCTAATTGTGGTAATATTAGAGCTAGAGCAAAGTTTTTTTGTTGGTTTTGTAGATAATTTGACCTTCTTTAATTTATTATCAATCGATTTTCCTGTAGAATCCACAGAGAAGAAGGTATTTCACAAAAACTGAAATTTTCGAAAAAAGTTCACTTTTACGGGCCATATCTTCTAAACTATTAGAGTTAGGGTATTGATCTTTTTGTAGAATTTTTTTTCGGTCACCAAATGACAGGTTTTAGGTCAAAAAAATATCACATATGGCCCTTTTTCTAAGAAATATACAAGATAAATGGCCTATAAAATGTCAAAAAATGAGTTTTTGCAAAAAAGACCCTAACGATTTTTTAAGTTTTAGGCTTAAAATAGTCGGAGGTCATCCCTGAAATAAAATTTCCAGACATAATGAACAGGCAAGTTCCATATCAGTGAAAACTAGTTTAAGCTAGGCGTGTGTAGTCTTGTCTTAACCGACTGGACTAATAACATGTCTTGCCTTTGTTGGTTGAACTGATTTATAGCCTTGTCTTAACTAACTGGACTACAAAATATCTTTAGTAGTCCAGAATGTCTTTTGCCTTGATTATTTTGTAAAATCTTCACATTGCCAGGGCAGTCCCGTTACATTGCCTTTAGTAGCTGACTTTTCCTTTAATTGAACTGATGTACAGTCTTGTATTCATTGACTAAACCGTCTTCAAGCTTTAATATTTCGAACAGTATTTACATTGCCAGGACAGCGCCATGTTTTCGCCTATTATTACCAGGACAGCGCCAATGTGTTGCCCTTATTAGCTGTACTGGTCTTGCCAGTGTTTCTAGTATTTTCAATGATTGTGCTAATCACAGTTTATTGAAAAAACTGCACCTCATCTTCAATTTCGCCTGTGGTCATATTTTTCTCGTTCAGCCCCACCTACCAGGGGTGTTAGTTGAAGTTTGCCGGTTTTACTCATAGATATCGCCAGAGATATACATTTCTATGATTTGCCATCTATGTCATATTTTTTTATGGACAATAACCTTCAAAAATACACAATTCCATTCTGCCAGAATAATAGCGTCATAGTTGTTTACTTCAGTGAATATGTCGAGTTTCGTTCCATGCAAATGGCATTTGCGGCATTCGTTGCTTTTCTTATTTCATCAAAAGAAAAAAGCAGTTGAAGCTCATCGATTGCTGGTAGAAA